>JARKHS020003997.1:0-100037 GCA_030143305.2 Amblyomma americanum
TAAACTGGCTCATTCAAGCAGGTGTTGGAACTAATTATTGACAAAACGTGATTTACACGCCGAAAATATTATCAACGTTTCATACTTTACGAAACCGATTGTCACAAACAGTTGCAGCACTTCACGATCCTCAGACAATGATTCATACGAACAGATCATGATTCATGTTTCATAGTAACTAAGCAAGATTATAATTTCAGAATTTTCACAAAGGAAACACAATTTACATTTCACCTCCAACGCGAATTCATCACGTGCCACCAAGAACAAATGCGCATATTAGTCCTACAAAGCATATTTGTGTTGAATATATATTGTGTCACGTTGTATTTCCAGCTAACTGCAACACACACCCTAGACGGGCCTCCCCTTGCTTCTTCCTCACTTGTCCCGCCTCACTGATTTCCGTTTGTGTAATTTTTGTTTCCTTCAAAACCTTGGAACGCTTAGTTCTGCTTTCCTTATGTTTCCCTGTTGCTTTCAGCAAAGCCGCATCATCTGGGAAAAACACAACGACGAAGGATAGAAGGCTAACAAAACAATGCTGTATTTACCACCAAAATACGAATGCTCATCGGTCGCAACAGTAGACCACACGACCTTATAGTAGACAGTTTTAGCTGTGCGTACGCAACGGCTTAGCGTACGCAAGGAGTTTGCGGGGACGGTAGTGCGCATGGCAGAACGCAAGCGCAAGCCATGCGTCTTGCGTGCTTACGCTAGCCAGTGGACTTTGCGTTGCCGCGCTGGCGTGGCTTGCGTACGCAAATGTTGACAAGATGGCGGCGCCCTGGTCGCCCGCTTCGGAATAAATACATGTCGCCGCTGGATTCTCCAATGCAATAGCTCGCTCAAATGGTAGCGGTTCGCTTTTATTTCGCCTACTCTTGCCCACACGTAGCGGTATAAGCGATAACTAGCCCCTGTTTTTAACATAATTTGGCGATTTTCAAGCACCTAGGCCTAACTAAATGCAGGGTGTTTTCCTCGTAGAAACGACACCTGGCGAAGCAGTTTCCTAGCTTTTAGCCAGTTCTTACATTTTCTTCGGATAGCATAGTTTTTCTTTTTGAAACAAAAAAGCTCCCAATGCACTCGCACTAGTTACCAGTAATCACGGATGAAATTTTCTTCAACCGAGCGTTGATGTGCTTTGACGTCTTGTCACTAGATGGCGCTACGTGCGCCTAAGGGACGCTACGGCTCGGCCAGCTAAAACTATACTTCGGAGCGGACGGCGTAATGCACAAGCGCCGTAGCGCTTTGCGTACGCAAGTACTTGCGTACGCACAGCTAAAACTGTCTAGTTACTCATGAAATAATAGCGTTTTTTAATGCGATTCTAAAAATAGCACACACTAGATTCTCGCCGTCTCGCGCAGTGTTATCGCGGACTGATTCGAACAAAGGCGTGTGCACGCCTGTAGGGATTTCTTCCTTTATTTATTTATTTAGTTATTTATTTATTATATTTATTTATTTATTTATTTACTCTTTCTTTCCTTCTTCCTTTTTTCTTTCTTTCTCCTTTCCCCCTTTCTGTGGGCGGCGCCTTCAGTCGCCGCCAACAGGTTGGCCGCACTGATGGCGTTTGTGCCTGCTCCGTGCAGGTCACCTCAATCCAAACCACCACGTGAGGAAAGGCGGCCAATTTGCATATTTAACGAATGAAGGAGCACGGCGTTCCATCATTTTCAGCACGAGCCAGGAAAGCAAATGAAGCCAGCCAGAAAAACGTTGATGCATCTTGAATTCCGACGGTCGTGGCATTCATTCGGGACATGCTCTAGAATATGCCGCTAGAGAGTCAACGCTCTATTTAAACTGCGTCCCAGTTCACGACGTGTAAGGAGTCAAATTTTAGGAGTGTTCATTTATTTAAAAGTGTTGGCTTTGTTCCGGGCTTAGAGGTAAATCCTATCTCCTCACTCTGGGGAAGGAACGCTCTGATCTGAGACCTGCGCTCGTTGGAATTCGACGACTGCTGCATCGTAAAGAGGTGACTGGCGAAATTGCCCTCTTTATTTTTTATTCTTTCTACCTAACTTTCACATACCCCCAAAAAAGTCAGCGTTCTTCTGCGGTATCATCTCTCTTACCGTGCACTCTTGAAACCTGTGTCATTTAAAACTTGTTTAGGCCGAATCTTGAGAAAAAGGCAAACAAGAAATCAAAAATCATAGAAAAGCATTTGTATTCGGCGCAAAACACCCCTGCTCATCGCGCTTTGTCACTGTCCAAAAGCAGGCACAAGACTGCTCCAAAGCTTAAAGGGTAGGTGAAATGGTTTTTAGAATTCGAGCTTATTCAATAATTCGAACATATGAAGCTTCTAGGTAAAGAATGCGAAGTAGTTTTGAAAAGTAGCTTGTTACCTCTTTTATTGGCATTGCTTCACCGTGATCAGCTATCAACGACTCACTGCTTTATTTGGATCCCGCCTGAACATCTACCCTTAGGCGAAATACTTGATTCCCAAAGAGCAAGCCGTGCCCCATTACTTCTTTCCAAATATCCCTCAGATTCATCTTTGCTGTTCCCCTATAAAGTTTTATGCTTCATTATCGCAGCCTATTTTCGTCCTTTTGATCTATTTGTCTGCTTGTGCTAGTACATTTGTATCTTCCGTTCGCTCACGTATTGTCTGAGATATTTCTTTTCTGTACCTGGCTGTATCCATATCCAGCACGGTTTTGTACTCTAAGCACCTGAACAATGTTACCGTCATATATCATCGTACCTGACTCATTTGCACTCAATAAAGAGCTTAGAGCGCCTCCTTCGCCTCCACCAGTATTAACCAGAGTCAGTAAATCTGTATTGCTATCAATTTTTTTATTGCACAAATTTGCATTTCGGCATAAATTGCTTTGCCTATTAATTATTTCTACAAGATCATCAGCATACACTCAAACCATGAGCAGCCAGCCGCTCTATCACCGATCGTCCTAATTGTACGAAAGATTATATACTCCGTTACTTTCTTAGAGCCCTCCATAAATACTCATGATAATTATACAACATATCTCCGAGAATTTCCTTTCAGAATTACATTACCTCTAGACCAACACCTGCGTCTGTGAGTATGCCGCCCAGGAGCTCCCTGTTAACATTGTCGTATGCCCCGCTTATGACCAGGAAGGCTAAATATAGAGACTTGTTCTGAGCTTTGCTATTGTCATACATTGTGTAAGCCCAAACATGCCATCATCTAAGCGCCTACAGCTTCTGAATCATTGTAATGTTCTCCCAGTGTCATACCTTTTTGTCCACTAATAAACTCGTAATTTTACTGCTTCCATTGTCACCCTGCGTTTAACCGCTGTTCGTTATCGCATGGGGGATTTTATGTTGGTCTCGTGCCTTTTCCTTTTGTAGATCGAATTCTCATTACTCTATCTCTACTCTATCTCTGCCTGCAATCAGCTTCTGTTAACGTACTGAGGTGGTGCATGGACGGCTCCGGACTAATTTGCAGCATCCGGGGCGTTTAACGTGTGCTAACATTGCAGAGGCCACACGCGCTTTCGCATTTAGTCGCTATGAAAATACAGAGAACGCAGTCAGGGTCGAACTCATGACTTTGGGACCAGCAGCCGATTGTCATAGCCACTGAGCCACCGCGGCGGGTGGAATTTGCGTTTGTGGCCTGACAGTTTGAAATATATTTAAACGGCGCTGCCCTCAGCATGGACCAAGGTAAATAATTAGCTTTCGCGGATTTTCATGTATCTCTGGCGTTATGCATTTAATAATATTTTCCTCTGCATTTGTCTAGTCAGGATTGACGAAATCTGCCCTCGTTTCCCTTATGTATTCCTCTGTCGCTTCTCCAGTCAGTTGAATAATCCTTATGTGGACGCTAAATTAGTCAGGATATACTGGTTTAATGCATTTTAAAACGTCTTCCCACACTGGACGTTTCCTGTTACAGGCACTTCAATTTGTACCTGCTTTTTTTTTTCAGGAAGCGTAAATTGTGCCACACTGTTGTAAATGAGGGTGAGTTCTTTAAGTGGCGCCAATAAAAGGCCGCGAACTGACATAAAACTCAGAATGGAAGATTTTTCGCATGCACAAATGAGGCGTAGCAACATATAAAGAGTGTATGCTGTTGAGCTTAATCCATATATCTGAATAAATAACAGCCACTAAGATACCGCAGCGACAAGGAACATCCAGAATAGCGCCTGCCCTTTCTTATATTTTTATGTGTTTCAATTTTTGTGCAGCTGTTTTTTTTATGAAGCTGGCTGAAGGCTAAACGGTAGGTCAAATACTCTCGCATTACATTCACTTTCATTAGCGCATGTTAGCGTTCGTATATCTATTCAGAAAGACTTGCACAGAACAAAAAATATTTTCCTCAATCTCGCTGGGTCAGATTCTCGTGAAGAACGCGGCGGCAATGATTAGACGTCCTTGCAGCTCTAGCGAACGTGCGCCAAGCAACGCCAATTAGGCATCAGGGCAGGACGAGCAAGGTGCGGGCCGAGCGCCTAATTACTCCATCCGCTCCCTCAAAAACGAGGCAGCACTGCGAAAGCTTCAGCCACCGTAGAGAGAAGGCGAGCATTCGGAGAAGTTTCGCTATGCCGGACTGGATCTTGGATGGCTGGCGCTCACGTGCGCCGTTCGATCACGGCTGCTGTTACAGCGTAGCTTACCGCACAGGAATTGTCCTTAAATGCGTAGAGCCTTCTCTTCCGGCCACCCGATTGGTTGAGACCAGCTGCAGCTTTCAAAAGGCTGCACGGCACATAGAGAGTTGTTACGTCGGTCTCTCCAGCTTCCTCTCCTTTCAATCCTTCTCTGACCAACGCCATAGCGAGGCGACGCCACTAACGGCCTGCACTGGCGCGCAAACCAATCTCCCTTATGGGAGATAGCCTAGGCGAGCGCGAGGACCCTGAACGCAGGCTGCTTGTTCTTGGGAGCAACTAATGGAGTGAGAGGGCATCGCTTTCGCACGGCCTACACGCACGTCTTCTACTGAGCTTTTACCGTTTTTTTTTTCTAATCTTAGGTTCATTTATTTGACTTCAAGCGTCTATATTTAGGTACAGCTCTACTTTAGTTACTATTTCTGTATCTCTCCTGCCAGCACTTTATTCCTTGTTTTCCTGGAAGCACCTTCAAGTTCGCTTACACGCAAAACATAAATACCCAGGAGAGCAGCAGATTGGACAGCCGTCGCCGTAGCTCAGTTGGTAAGAGCACCGGACGCGATATTCGGAGGTCATGGGTTCGGATCCCACCGGCGGCTTGGTTGTTTTTTCTGCTGCTTTATAAGTAATTTTCTTTAAACCGATTGATTGGCACTACAAATAAAAAAAAAATTCCCCCTATGCCCCTTGGTTTCCGTGACTGTTGGCTTCCTTAATATGTTTGTCAAACGAGCCCCTCATTTCCTTTACCTTGTCTGCTAATAGCTTAACGGGGGTCTCGGTTCTGGCAGTCTTGTTGCCTTAGGTAGTATAAGAGGGCTCTCGCACAGTTTCCGCCCTCACCGTTAGATGACGTTCTACGTCACACTCGCGGTATAACAGGACGTGCTACTTCCACCGCTATGGTCGAGGGTGGCGCTGGTGAACACTCTCAAGGTTCGCTTACACGCAGTAAACATAAATACCCACGAAAGCAGCACATTGGACAGCCGTCGCCGTAGCTCAGTTGGTAAGAGCACCGGATGCGATATTCGGAGGTCGTGGGTTCGGATCCCACCGGCGGCATGGTTGTTTTTTCTGCTGCTTTATAAGTAATTTTCTTTATGCGACAGATTAATCGAAGTATTATTCTCTTTGATCTTTATTCTGCGGAGCCAACGCAACCTACGTTCGTACGTTCGTAACATATATATATTTACAGTCCTGAAGAAGACCGCACCGCGGTCGAAACGTTGATAAATAGAAGTGTCTTTGTAGAAGTGCCCACTTCTCTTAAATCTATATATATATATATATATATATATATATATATATATATATATATATATATATATATATAGAAACTTGCCCCTACGCACCTTGGTTTTGGTGACTGTTGGCTGGCTTCATATATATATATATATTATATATATATATATATATATTCATCTTCAGGGCGGGTACATTTGATGTCTTCCGGGCTAGTATATGCATATAAAAAGAAGAGCACGGCGTGACAACATCCATTCGTGCTTTTTCCCATAAGGGCCGTGGTATTGCTTTTCTGCGCCGAAAACGCCGAGCTCGATTTGCCCCGCTTAGAGTGTCATGCCTTGAAATGATGAGCACGCCTAAGTTGCCAAGCTTAAGGGCAACTGAAGCTCGCGTGGGTGAGCGTCTCTCAATATTTGCTCGGGCGGGTACGTTCATGCGGCCAGTGGAGAGAGACCGATCGAAGACGGTGTTTACACTGGCCAAACTGTCAGGGCCACCTCCCCATGGCAAAAATACCCGGTGAGATAGAATTGAGCTTTTGTTGACACGCGCATGCATGTATAAAAACACTTTTTGAAAAACACGATGATTCTTTCAAAGAAACAGAAGCACCAAAAGGGCAGAACCATATAATCTGTGCCTGTTTTCTTTCGATTTGACGTATACAGAGAGTCCTTGCCCACTGAAGTCAATTTCCGTGAGCGGCCAAAGAGTTCATTTATATTTTGTCGTTCCATTTACAGTAATCTACCGCGACTCTGCTTTTTTTTGTGTGCTGCCCTCAGGGTATTATTTCTGTTTTGTATTACCGCTTCAGTTGTACCGTACTGCCTGCGCTTGCTTGTGGAGGGAGTCCTTGCAGAGTCTTTATGCAGGCATTTTGCAACAAAAACAGCTGCCGAATGATAATGCTGACCATAATAAGTATGTTCTTTCGCTGACTTCCTCTCGATTACATCGCCATGAAGAATATACGGATCCAGATATCATCAAATGCAAGAAAAGTTCAGAATAACTGTTCGAAATCAGAGCTTTGACTTGAGCGGAAAGAGGATATGAAAACTGGGCGTCCCCTTTATAATAATAATTGGTTTTTTTGGGAAAGGAAATGGCGCAGTATCTGTCTCATATATCGTTGGACACCTGAACCGCGCCGTAAGGGAAGGGATAAGAGAGGGAGTGAAAGAAGAAAGGAAGAAGAGGTGCCGTTGTGGAGGGCTCCGGAATAATTTCGACCACCTGGGGATCTTTAACGTGCACTGACATCGCACAGCACACGGGCGCCTTAGCGTTTTTCCTCCATAAAAACGCAGCCGCCGCGGTAGGGTTCGAACCCGGGAACTCCGGATCAGTAGCCGAGCGCCCTAACCACTGAGCCACCGCGGCGGGTCCCCCCCCCCCCCCCCCCCTCTATCGCCAGTTTTCTTTTTCTCGAACTGTTGAAACGGCAGCAATTCTTTCGTAGTCCAAGGAGAAACATATTTCGTTACTCGGAGGAGTTCGGTTTATTCCTTTACGCCTGGGGAAGAAGTTTATTTACTGAGAAACAAGGCGAATGGTACACATAGCTATAAACAACCTATTTGTTTACTAAGCACCTGCACAGTAATTAACTACAAGTGGCTACCTAAAACCAAGAACTACTGCATTTATTTATTCAGCTATACATGTAACAAGAACCAGAAGTAAGCTATTTACTATGTAATAAGCCACATAAACAACTAACTACCTAAACTAAATGGCAGTACTTTTTTAAGAAACGATTGAAAAGCTCTTCTGAATGCTAGAAGCCCTGCCACTGGTGGCAGTGTTGTGCGCTCTGATTACGCCGAGGAAAGATTTTTCATTTTTGAAGACTTAGTTGCATTCCGACCAGTGGTATTACATTGTAAGGTGTGCTCACAGACTATGCTATCGCCCTTTGCCAGCCAGCCTTTTGGATGGTGTGGCAGGGCTTTAACGGAAGTGTGCCGCTCGCTTCAGAGGCCGCATGAAATTAATTTTTTTTTTCGTTGTAATCATTTCTTTCCCGCGATGTAACTTGGCTCGGAAGCTGAAAATGTGTAACCAAAGCAGTGATGGTCTTTCCTAAGCTCTTTGTACGCAGTGAATAGGCTTTTCAGCAGGCTTTCCCTGAGACTCGGTTGGGAGGAAACAAATGTTTTGTAAGGGCTCTCCCGCTGTTTTTTGCTGTTTGTTTTTGAAAATATAGAGACAAGTATCTCACGCACACAAGAAGCATTGCCCGTACAAGCAGGAATTTAAAACATAACTTTACTAGAAGTTTTTCGATGAAACGCAGCGGCAGTTTAGTCGTCATTCTCACTGCATAATATTCAGTGCTCGGAATGGGCGTTTACCATGAGGTTATCTACTCTCCAAAACGTCCTGCACCGCCTCCGAGAGCGTACATGGTATCTGCGTGTTAACAAGTTCCCCATATCTAGTTAAAAGAAATACCGAGACCTCTGAAGGAGTAAGCACCTGCCTCTTGTGTGAGCTTTCAGGAGGTACATGCAAAGCGAAGGCTATGGCAGAGAGAAAATCAAATGTTTAGAGCTTTCTAGAACAATACCAACCGTTAATGGAAAACTATATAGAGGCACATAGTCAGTACATTGAGAGTGAAGTTTTATTTCCTTTCATACCTGCTTGATTCGTTCGTACCTGCTTGATTCCTTCGTACATGTGCTAAAAAGAAAGAGAATCAGTTGCGAATAAGACGAGGAATTAAGTGTTTGGAATGCAGAATTCTTTATTTAAGTGCATTATTAAGTAAATAAATCAGTCAAAACCGACTTGGAATACTGTTTCACTAATATGTCCCAAAGAACCGTCGAGCACTTTACCTTCCATCAGGTGTTAAGAGTTGCACTGCGTTGCTGGTGCGTTCCACCGGTTTTTGCGCTTGACGCGCCTGATGCTTGAAACGTGCTTCAAACAGATTGGCACTGAAATATGTCGAACTAATGCAAATTAGCGCCACAATTTAGGACGCCAGCCGAGATTCAATATAGTTGGACAAAGCCTGATGCAATGTTGACATGAACAGAGGCAGCACATGCAGGTGTAGAGGAGTCAGCCTGTCGCTTCGCCGCCATCGGTAGACCGAAACATCACAGCCTCCAACCATACTCGCTGTTTTACTAGTACGCTGTACAAACAGTGGGGCCGTGTTTTTCACTCTCCTACAACATTTTCACCCCTCGTTGTCTCTTTGCAACTCGTGAAAGCGGGTATGCTCGTCTGCATGGAACGACGGCAGCAGCTGTAATTGCTTGCTCCAGCTGCTCCTATTCCCTTTGGTTTCAATGATGCCTGGAAGGCTGTTGTTGATCTTACTTCTTTCCTTTCTGTGTCGCCTCTATCATGGCGCTTTAGCACGTCCGTGACGTTCGCAGTCAGGGGTCTATAGCCTTTTCCGGGGCAAATAAACAGCACGGAGAAAAGCAAAGACATTTGGGAAGCCTTGCCATGATTGCGCTAATTTGGTTTATGTGGGAAAACTAATTCACACGGATGCATGAGGGAAGGCTTCTGTGACAACAGGCAAAGATTATGGATCACGACTCAGAAGCAAGCAAACGAACAAAACAAGAGAGGAGAAAATGAGATGGCCGAGCAGTTGAACTAATGAAAAAATTCTCCGCCAACACTGCCTCAATGTTAGACTTAAGAGCGTTGGCTACGTAAGCTTCAAGTGTTTACATCGGTGTGCTCAGCAAACCTGGACAAGTCCAAATCCAAACATCCGCGGATGTTACCTTTCTGGAAGCACCCTTCTAAGAGACAAGCAGCGCAACCTACCTCATGGGTTTTGCACTACTATTGAGATTTACAGCCACCTTCGCTATATCCGGCATATTTCCTCGTTATATCAGCTAATAAATTCTATAACCGTGTGCATCACAACACGACGAGTCGTTCGAGACCATCCGCAACCCTCTGCGACAAACGGTTGGTCGTGGTGGACGTTTGAAGCTTCTCGAAATGCATGGTTTGGGGGGCTGAAAGGTCGTCGTTGCGAATCCCACACTTCTTTTAGGCCTCATCTCAGTTAGTAATTTTATCCTCAGGAACATGCCAAGTCATTTAACATCACTTTGAACATTCTGCGTTTAACGGGCCGCCCTCAAATTTTATGCAAATGATGGTCCTGGGAGGAGATCCCACTTCAATTGTCGCCATATCTACACATCGAGTACAACGGATCGAAAGTATATGTGGCCACCGCAGCGGTGACCAAGTGGTTGCGCATCCGCCTCGCATGCGGGAGGTGCGGGGTTCGATCCCCAGTGCCACCGGGTACCCACCGGCGATACGATCGGTACAAGTTTTCCCTTGGCCTGGTGCTCGGCTTATCAGGGGTGAAATGCTTTAAAAATGGGTCTTTGAAACCATCTCGAGTAATCGCAAACACCTTGTGCCATGGCGCTCTTTGGCCATAGATACCCTTGCGCCATAAAAATTCAGTCATCGTCATAACCGAAAGTATAGGTATCAATTCAGGCGCTCAGCACCCGCCGTTGCAATGTGATTAGTGTGGTCATGTGGTAACTGTTTTCGTCAATTCGACCTTCATTGCAGATAGACGCGTCCTTGACAAACGTAAGTAGAAAGAGCTAATGCTCTTTAAAAAAAAGTCAAGCAGGTTATAGAGTAGCGTTGGACGACACGCCTGTGTGCCGAGTGTTTGTTTCGACGCGCTTTCTGATTGTCCTTTAATAACTTTTCCCATTTGTCTCGTGAATCCTGTTATTGCGCTTGAATACATTTTTTTTTTCATTTAGGTCGTGGTGCCTGGTGAGAAAGCGTTAGTACAGGTCGAACGAGCCGATCGCGAAAAGGTTTGGATAGAAAAACATGTGCCCCGGAATGTGGTTGAATCGCCTTGTCGCTTCTTTTTACATATCTGAATTACTTCCTCCATGAATTCTTAAATAGGTGCAGCGAAGAAACTGTCGAATGTTTCCTTTATTTTCCTGTTTACTTCAAGTAACAGACTTGCAGCTTGACGAGCGTGCACACGGCGTGAAATGAGCTCCCGGTGTTGTAGACGGGTGCCTAAAGCGAGGTTTTTATGAAACACTCAACAACAGTGAGCCAGAACGCAGATCAAATTTTTGCTTTCTTTAGCGTTGCAGAAAGTTCTGGGAATTTCAGACTAGGAGTCTAATGAATGTCTGCCTGCCGATATAGAGGTTCACTAGAAGCCACAGAAAAATTGGGCCCAGGCTGCGGTGTAAAATGTGCTTAACGAGAGTGACTAGCACAAAATATAAAAAAATTTGCCCTCCAGTTTCGATGGGAGCGGTAGCGCTGCTCCCTGCGGAAACTGCGGCCTAGCACGCAGCAGCAGCTAGATGTCGTAGAACTGGAGCCGCTGCGGCTTTCAACAATGTACAACAATGTAATTTTCAACAATGTACATATGATCATCTGTCGGTTGATACAAATATCGTCGTGTACGGTCTTCTTAATGAGAGCTTGTGACCTTGTGAACATAAGAAAACTTCCTACTAGTGACAGTAAAAGAGGAGATAGTTTTTAATCATCTCTCCCGGGGATCGTAGAGGCTCCTTGACGGCGACTGTGGTAGGAAACAGTGTTAATGTCTAACTAAGCCGGCCTAAATCAGTGAATTCCTTAGATGCACTGGCTGCTTTTCGTCATTAACACGCGCCTAATTATGGCTAAATATAGCTCAATATACAACAGAATAAGGGCACGTTTTTTAGCTTGACATGCAGCGCGCTGTAATAATCAACATTCACTTTCGTTTACGTTTAAGCGCCCTATTTCGTCGTCAGCCTCGCTAACTTGTGTCGCGCTGCTAACAGCGTTGGTAATTACCTACATCAGCAGCTTTACTGTCCTCTGAATATTTCATTAATCTAGCATTTTCCAGTAGAGCAGTGTAATCTCCCAACGACGTGCGCCTATCAAAGATTTCAGTATATCGCTCGCTGTGCAAATTGGCACCACTACTCGTTTTCCAGGACTGGAACGCACAGTAAAGTACTTCTAAGTCTTTGAAAATCGACCCGTGCATCCCAGCTACTTCACGGACCCCTGACAAGATGACGGAATCTCAATGAACGCGCAGTGTACAAGTTCAGCTGATGAGCAGGCTATCGGAGTTAAGCGTGCAAACAGACGCTGATATTCCGGTCCGGCTGGTGACTGGGAGGCCACCGCTTACTACGATGGGCAACAAGCAATTGGTGAAACCTCGTCATTTTCTATCTACAGCGATGCATGCGGTCCCTGGTATCGCGAAGCATTACATAACCCTTCGAGAATAGAAGCTGAGAGCGTTTGCGCTGGAGCACCTCAAATATTTCGCTTTCTCTGCCTCAACCCTAAAGTTATGAAGCGACTGGCCATGAGGGCGAAAGGTCTCGGCCACTCGTCGGCGATGTTCGTGGGCTACAAACGAGAAAATCTATCTGTTCGCTCATCCGCGACGAAACAAAAGGGGATGTGGCCCAATACAGAACGAGAGACTCATAAAAGGGTATTGAGGACAACTTGAAGTTATCCTGTATCAATCGATTTGTGGTTTCGAACGACGGTGACATCCCGTTCCTTTAAAATGGAGAATTTGTAAACTAGATATGTCAAATAATGAAACCCGTTGACAACACCACCGCCCATTTCATAAGCAAACTGCTGTGCGTCTAGACAGACCTTTGAGCGCGCATCGATGAGACTGAACTACCCCGCCATTCCCTTCCAGATAGAGTTCACGGAGACCTTTTCGATCTTGATATATCTGCGTTGAAACAAGGCACAAGGAAATTACAAATCCGAGTTTCTCAGCACTAATTAACGGTGCTTGAAAGAGCCATTGAATTTATCTTTTTCTAAGGACGTAAGTCTGATGGCGGTCTCTTGAGTGTCATCTTAATCAAATTATTTGGAACGGTTACAGGTGGAGGCAAGTGTTTAAAAAGTGCTTTTGCAGGGCTCCATTGCTCGACTACGCTTCAGCACTAGCGCTGCACAGCAAAACGCGGTCCAAGCAAGGTAGAAGGAACCGAAGCATGAAGACACACAAAAAAAAATGGAAAATCGCAATAGAGCAATGCTGAAAACTGCGACGAGAAGAGGAACGACGCCTGTCTGCTGGAGCAAGGAAAGTGTAAAGAAAGGATGTAAAGACGGAGTAAGAAAGAAAGAGAAACTGGGCGACGGGCACTCGCAATGCGAACAACGCAATGTCTAAAGGTGCACAGAGACCTCAGTAAGCGGAGGCGACAACTCATTAAAGAAAATCGAATGCCAAAAAAAAACACCAGAAGAGAAGCTGCCAACTGGAAGCAAAACTGAAGACGGCGGGACAACGCAACTTAACTGAAAGAAACATCACTGAAAATCAAGAAACAATTAATGAAAAACGCAATATATTACCGCCGTTTACCCTCAGGGTACGACGAGTGATCAGCCCTAGGTGGTTAAAGAAATGTTTAGGACAAAGTTGTCTGATGCCACAAACGAATACCAGTGCACTGACCTTCCACTAGAGCAACAATATTGTTACGACGAAGTGGCCGCTCGCGCGAGAGGACGAACGAAGAAGAGGAGGGTAATGCAGCTCCCTGTTCGTGTTGGTGCTCCCTGCTAGGAACTCTTTATTCTAACCCCCAACACTTGTAAATAAATGTAAATAGTGTTTCCCCGTAACAATATTATCCCCATTTTTATCCTCGCTACACAGCGATTTTCACGCACGGCTGAAGGAAACTGCATTCTGCATCACGGTCTGGTTTAGCGCCCCCGGTTTCAATTCGCTCGCCCCAGTTGGCCTTCCCAGAGGGGTGTAGTCCAGGGTAGAGTGGCCATGGGGTGGGGCCATACCCAAACCGGAAGCTTTGTACGCAACTATATAGTTGTCCGTCCTTCTGCTGGTGATTGGGGTATGCCAACGGGACGACATTGACGCGGAACCAGGGGGACTAGGTTAGTACACTCTTTGCCAAAAGTATGCCCAGTCTGGACGGTTTGCTTCTAAGTCGTATATTTAAGCTATTATGCCAGCCCCTAAGCTCTGAATCTCTGTATGGTAGGGAGAACCCTTGTCGTCACCTTCCGAGAACTTCTTAATCTTTGGGGAATTCGTAAGGGCCCTACTATAAGAATGAAAAGCAAACTATGCAGCCTGGTTACTTTTTGCAAAGACTGTGCATCTAGCACTGTATATCTCCGACATTCCTGCTCCCTTTTTTTTTAATGAGCCAAGGAGGTGAAACTGGTTCAGTCCCGTTCCCTACAATTCCGGCCGCCCCCATTAGTGCACCCCTTCCTTGGAAAACTTGCAGCCCCTGACAATCTCTAACATTCTCAGGCTATACGACGACTCTGCGGCCCGAACGTTCCATGCGGCCCAGGCAACACGTGGTCAACATTGCCTTTGGGCGGGAGATAAAACGCGGTAGTTTGCGGCTTGGCATCGAACCACGGCCACGGCAAAGTTCTTGACCCAAAGAAAGTCCCTGCTATGATAGTCATCCTTAAAAAAACAAAAATATATAAAAAATGAAGGACTGAGGAAAAGAAGGAAGAAAGAGATAAGAATGTAGTACAGTGTGCTTTCGTAAACGACGCATATAGTGGCATTCGAACCCCATGCAGATTTTAAGAATTGCATAAGGAATGAAGGTACGCTAAGGACGGAAAAGTAATCATAGATGACGACCACAAGGAGGTGTTCATACCGACCACCCCCCTATTCGTAGATCGAAGTTTGCGAAAGATACATGCGTGATCCTTTAGAAGGGGCATGTGCGGGTTATTCCAGAAACGACAAACAGAGGAAAATGAGCTGAGAGGTCGCAGGAAGAATTAGTTAACGTTACCGCCGCATATACTTGAACGCTCCTTCATCTTGTAGATGGGGAATGGCTATGTGTCGTTATCTTCATGTCTTGCTTGGATGCAGAAGCTTACAGCCGTCGGAGAGTTATGCTTCAAACGATTTACATTCGGTTTTGACTTGAAATGGCCAGCCTAGTTCCATGGCGCCTACATCAATTCTGTAGTACATTTATTGTTGAGGCTTCGCGCCGAGGACAATGCTGGAAATATTTTAGAGCTTCCTCATCATGAAGCCACAGCTCAGTGCAGCTTTTATGGATGCAGATGTAATCAGCGAAGCCGCTGGGTCTCATGTAATGAGATGAACAGTGTTACGCCCGACTAAAGCCTATTGTGCGACATCGTGAGAACAATGAGATACTGGCCTTGCACACAATGTTCATTTCCTGTCGCTGGGTACTGGTTCTCTAAACTCTTTCGTTGTCTCCCTAAAATGAACAAAGGAAGAAAGAGATACAATCTGACAGCGCTTGCAACAGTTTGAGCGCTCTGGAGAAAAAGTGTTTCTTGCAACCCTCATTAGAAGGTAACGCCTGAGGACGAATATCGCATACTTTGATGCGCGGTAGCGTTGAAATTGACGCGAAAGCTCTCTGGGATATCGCTTGCACTCCGAGGGTAGCTCCGAGAGCGAAAAAAAAGAGGGTGTAAACATGAAAGAAAAGGGTAGGACCCAAAGACGTGGCTAGAGTGATATTGCAGCTTGTTTGCGGTATGCTAAAGAAAAAAATAAAGCAGAGGAAATCCACTATTCTAGGAAATATGATGAGTGTTCTCCAGGGGAGGGTGAGACTAAGCCATTCGGGTGACATTCGAGAAGGCATAGAAAAAAAATTATACGCAAAAGAGAAACGCTGAACAAGCACAGCACACGGGCGCCTTAGCGTTTTTCCTCCATAAAAACGAACCCGACCGCGGCGGCTGCGTTTTTATGGAGGAAAAACGCTAAGGCGCCCGTGTGCTGTGCGATGTCAGTGCACGTTAAAGATCCCCAGGTGGTCGAAATTATTCCGGAGCCCTCCACTACGGTACCTATTCTTCCTTTCTTCTTTCACTCCCTCCTTTATCCCTTCCCTTACGGCGCGGTTCAAGTGTCCAACGATATATGAGACAGATACTGTGCCATTTCCTTTCCCCAAAAACCAATTAAAAAAACTAAAAAAAAGAACAAGCAAGCGAGGTCCTGAAAAAAGAAAAATAAAATGGTAAGAATGCTACCGCATTGTTGAAAAAAAAGAGCGCATATAAAAAAAAACACAATATACAAGGAAAGCGCGAACATAGAGGGTTAAAATGCGGCAATATAAACGTAGGTAAAAAGCAATGAAGGACTAAAGGAGAACGAATAACATGTAATGTGAAAAAACCTCCGAAATCTCAAGAAATTAACAACGAGATGCGCAAAAAGCATGCGAGAAAAAATGTATCCCAGTGAAGAGGGTATGGGTGAAAGGGCGGATGAAAAGCGGATTACAAGAATGAAAGGAAAAGGGAGGCTGTAAGGACGTAATGAAAAGGGGAAAAGTGGTATTAATCAGTGAGGAATGCGCTCCAAATACAGGAAAATAGTAAAAAATAGATGGAACGTTCAGGTGAACATCAAAAATTACATGTAGCTTAAGGTGCAAACGGCTGGTAAACAAACTGGCATGCTGTTGTTATAGCTTTGTTCTGTACGCAATCTACAAGCTTCCTGATTCCCCACCGAGCTACTTAAGCAAACTGCAGATACATTTCAAAACAGCCGAATTCTTCTAATTGGGGATTTTAATTTATCTGGCGTCAACTCGGAGCTGTTTAGCTGTTTCAAACATGTTCGCATCATAATCAAAGCATCGATAGTAGCAGAACAGCAGAGTTAGCCGCTTGCTAACTGTAATAAGCTCGGCTGAACATCTAGACGTGAAGCCAGCTTTCAGCAATCAGTGAATAGTATAAATAACTTTTATAGCACTGAAGATAAAGCTTGGAGGCGTTAACTTCATTTAGGCGTGCACTTCGTAAGCCGGTCAGTCTTTTTTGCAGGAAAAAAATTCACCTAACGTGCATGGCTTCTTGGAGTGAGAACGCATTTAAAAGCAGTGTGAAAACACCGAGTATAATAAAATCACGGGCTAACTTAGCAGACTAATGAATTACTTCAATTTAGGCACAACTGAAACTTTGGGCTTACAAAATACGTATTCCCAAATGCGTAACCGAATCGCGTAGGAAACCAAAAAAGAAGCGGTGGGAGCTTTCAGGACCGGTTGTCAGTTGAGGCCACCTACCATGACAATTGACGGTAATTATTACTAATGACGGAGGTTTTTCAAACTCTTTTGGGACAGTTCTCAGACGATGTAAGTAAAGATAGGAATGGAGCATTACAAATGAATTTGTAAGGTCTTGTTCCCAAAATGGCGCTGGAAAACAAATTTCACCCTAAGAAGCAAATATTCCGCATACGCCGTCAAAACTCAAAATGACATCACGCTTCGAAACATCTGAGTTCAGTTTATCAGTTTGTGAAGGAATGCATGAAGCGGACATCCTTCACGCTTACTCAGTTTTTTCGGTTGGTTTACTGTTGTCAACATGGGTACAAATGTCGCTATTAGCATGTGCAGAAAAGCGTCGTTAGTAGCAGCAGGTGGCCTTTGACCGGATTTAGTGAAAGCCTGACGACTACAAGGAAACTTAGAATGCAACTTTTTTGCTTGCGTAAGTGGGCTGGCGCTTCAGTCACTTATACAAAATAGTATATGCTCCTGAGCGGGGCTCATACCTGTGGAAAAAGCAGGCGAAGCCCCCGTCGTAGGCGCCGTAGGCGCTCTTTTTGTCTCCTTGCCTTCCTGTGCTTGTTTCTTTGCGCCATTCAAATTTATTATTAACCAACTATCCCAACAGCAATTACTTCTACGACAAGAGAAAGGAAGAATAGCGCTTGTTCTGTTGTCTGCCTATGTGTTTCATTGTTTACTTTTGGCGTGCTGACAATTTTGCGGCACTAACATAGAACAAGTGACACTGGCAAGGAGGAATATACAGCTGTTACGTGTGAGTGCAGCAAAAGTATGGAGAACCTCGTAAGCAAACTAATATACAACTAACTAGGCTGAGTTCTCGCGCTATTAGCAGTGTTTCATTGGTTTGATACGCGTGTTTTTCCTCAAGTTAGCTGCAAACTGCGAACCTTCGGCATTACATTCACGTTCGTTCGTAATCGTTCTTGTTCGTATTGCTAGGCACTAATTTGCACAGAAACAAGCGGTGCCGCTTAAGTCCGCAACGTCAGTCAGAGCCACGCAAAGCACACACGGTACCAACGATTATTTGTCCGAGAAACGCTAATTAGGCGAGAAGGCCGAACAAGTGAGGCGTGGGCCGAGGACCAACGCAGAACTTCCGCACCCTAAAAACGATGCAGCGCGCAGAAAGTTCCAGCTGCGGTGTAGGGAAGGGCACGATGCATAGCAGAGTTGGTGCGCAGGGCTCGCTCGTGGGCTGGATGGAGCTCCCGTGCGCTAGACAAATACAGCTGCTATTATGACGTATCTAATGCGCCTACGTCTCGGTAATGTCGCTTAAATGCGAAGACCTTGGCCTTCCCGGCTCCCGATTGGTTGACTCCAGCTTCAGCTTTCAGTAGGCTGCACGGTACAAAAGGTAACATTATTGGCCCCCTTCACACTCTGGCTTAATACAATAGAGCTGTTATGTCCTTCCCTCGCATGGCCGCCTTTTTCCTTCCCCATGCGACCATCGCAATAACGAGGCGGTGTTTGTAACAGCCTCTGTTGGTGCGCAAACTAATCCCCTTGATGCAAACAGCCACGGCGAGCGAGGGGCCTGTGCCCGCAGATTCTTTCCGCATGAGAGGAACTAATTAAGTGACACGGCATTGCTTTCTGGCTGACAACGCACGTTCTTTTGTGGTCGTGTGTTGCTCTGTTTATGATTACTACCTAAGGGCATTTTTGCTCTGTCATTCTGTTACTATTTCAACATATTTATTGTGTGATATAAAGACAACGTTGTGCTCTATGTTTAAAGAGCAAACGCAATTGGGTGAATCAAGTACGTGATCCGCTAAAGCGCATTCAATCTTACTACGATATGATATTGATATGTGACAGCTGTTTATCGCGAAAAGTTGACCTTTCTCAGTAACCAACGTTGCCGGATGTAGAAATGCGAAAGATTTCGTGTTTTAGTTTATATAGCTGAATTGAAGCACGCACTGCTAAGCTGCCTTGTAAAGGCTGACCTTGTTGCTATGAGTACCAGTACTTCCCGAGCAGTGGCACCGAGGATTAGCTCGGACGCAGAGTTTTGCGATGAGTTCTGATCCACACCATCAACAAATACAATTGCATATATTTTTTCTCTCCAAATGGAAATAATTAGTTACTAGTACTGGTGAAGAAGTGAGGAGATCTTTACTTTCTCTGAAAGCTTGTTCCTCTACGTCTGTCCACTTCCGTGGTGTTTCTTTTGTAAGTAGCAGATTCAAGGGCCGGAGAACTGTCGAAAGGTTAGGCAGAAAACGCCTCTAGAAATTAATAAGTCCAAGGTAGCTTCGAAGTTGCTTGACGTCCTTGGGACTTGGAGCATTCACGACAGCTTCTATTTTCTTTGGTGTTGGCCTCAGTTCGTCTGCGTTTATGACATGGTCGAGGTGCTCAACTTCTGTCGCTAGAAATGAACACTTCTCTAGCTTGAGCTTGAAGCCAGCTTTCTGTAGACGCTGTAGTACACTGGCTACGTTACTCAAGTGATCTGCGTCGTCCAGTCCCGTTACCAAGATGTCATCAAAGTACACGGTGTCATGGCGCATGTCTTGTAGCAAGTTTTCCATTTCTCTCTGGAATATGGCCGGCGCTGAAGCTACTCCGAAAGGTAGTCTGGTGTACTGGAAGAGGCCCTGAGGCGTATTGATGCTCACTAGCTTCTGTGAGCTCGTGTCAAGTTCTACCTGCTGGTAAGCGTCTTTCAGGTCCAGCCTCGTAAACTTTTTGCCACCTGAAAGTTTCACCCACAGGTCCTAGACTCTTGGGTCGCGGTGGCAGCGAGCGGTCCTTCTGGCTACCTGAGTTCACTGGCCTCGGTGCTTGGTCTTTTTCCCACTATCTGTAATCCCCCCGTTCCGGGCAGATTGCTCGTTTATTCCTATACACCTCACAGAATGCGTTCAAAGCTCGAGAACAGCAGCGGATAGCCACACCTTCTGTTTTTAGAAGTGCGTTTTTCCTTCGTGTTCCTGCCAGGCACCTTTATTTGTTGATTGCAAAAGAATTCCCTTAAATATTTCCGCTGCTCGCTTTCGGGCGCGCGCTAAAACCTTTGAACTTTTCTTGATTGCTTTGTTCTCCGTTTCCTGGATATAAACTCAGTGCTGTGCGCCTCAGTTGCCAGTTTTTAACTAGAGAGAAAAAGGTTTAGAGGTTTTTCATTCCCATGCAAAGCACAGTCTTGAAGTTTTTCGCAGAAATTTTGTTCCAAGACACAGCTCCCCTTCATTTAGCGTCCTCTAATACTCTTCGAAAGCTTCAGAGTTGATTTCAACGCAGCACTTTCTAGATATTTGTACGTGCAGCTTAGGAAATGAATAATTTGAGGACCCTTCTTAGCAACACGACCGCATTAACGACTTCAGTCAGCTGAAGTTTGCGAAAGATCAAGAAATCTGGATAATATAATTGGCAGTAGAGCGCTGTTGGCGCGTCGTCGTTGTTTCATAATTCGTAAGGAATAGGAAAATCTTCGCTACTCTGTGAAAAGAGAAAATCTTTGCTGTTAGAGGAAACAAATTGGTGCAGATGCTGAGTCAAGGAGTTCCTTACCAAACAAAGCCTGCTGTCTTTTTCCTTTTTCCAAGCATGGACGTCGGAGAGTTCCCGCAGGTAGTGGACGAGCCATTAGAGAAAGCTTCGGGATCTCCATCTGGTGAGAGAGATGTACATCATTTTCCTGCCTTTTCTCTCCTGCTTGCGCTTGCATTGGACGCCCTCATCGACCAACTCACGCAGTAAGTATGGCACTCACGACTGCCTTCGGGGAAGATGTGCTCTCCAGAGACGGTCGCAGTAAGCAGGAAAAAGCGAAAACGATACGTCGGGAGGGGGAATGCCGAAGGCGAAACAAGGGAGGGATGGTGCAAGAGGCACAAGGCAACCTCGATCAATCTAGGCCTCCTTCGAAAATCTATTAAAGCATCACGCCAGGACCTCGTCAGACTCCCGGCAGGCCCATTCGGAGCTGCCTGTTGTTTTTTTCTTGTTACAGCCATGGCCGACAGAGAGCTCACTTCACCCATATATATATATATATATATATATATATATTGTTCTAGGCACTTTGTCTCCTCGCTGCTCCGTGTAACGTGTGTAAGAATCGGCGGTTCGTCTTTAGTTTCCGGTGAGAGACAGTTAACAAGTGTTTTCCTATAGCATTTAATATTGCTAAGACAATTCGTTGTGCCTATTTCTGGAGGATAGTTTAACACAGACTCGCAGTGCCACGAATGTGTTGAAGGTGCCCCCTCCAAACTTTTGTTTATTCTGAGTTGAATATTGGGGTTCTGGTTTCTTACTGTTGTATTTTTGTTGCAACAAATTTATTCAGCTGAATTTTTTCTACTGGTTTATGCTGATGGTATACCCCTACCATCATGCCATGTCATGTCTATAAAAGTATATTTTACTTCTATTTTTTAACTAAACTAATAAGTAATCGTCTAGTTGATGTTCTGACTCCAAATTAGCGCGACTAGCGTCTGTGTTTAAAAAAAGGAACCCCCTATCTTTATTAATTTACCGTCCTATTTCCTTGATATCATCGACCTGTCATGTGGTCGAACATATCGGGGTACTCATATCCCCGACTTCGTAAATAAGCACAATATCTCACCTTCGTTCCAGCATGGCTTCAGGAAACGGCTATCGACCGCTACATAATTAACAACACTTGTTCTTTTTTTTCAGATCAGTACTGCATATAGCTGGTGAAATTGATGTTATATTTTTAGACTTTAGCAAAGCTTTTGATCGTGTTCCACTTGACAAACTGATCAAATTAAAACAACTCGAACTTCTCAGTTTCCTGGTTGCTTGGGTATCTGCATACAGAACACATCGCTGTCATTACGCCTACGTTAATAGTTTCAAAACTGAATTGATTGCAGTCACTTCTTGAGTCCAGCAAGGTAGTGTCTTCTGGCTGCTCTGTCTCGTAACCTTTTGCAATGACATAGTTAATGTGATTGATCCATGATCCTGTGAAAAATCCTCTCCTCGCTTATGATTGCGTTATATTTAATGAAAATAGAAAATCGCGAGATCAAAGTTAGCTTGACATCGAACAAAAGAATATCCTTGAATGGTCTCAGGAATGGGTAATGCTACCTAACTCAGATAAATCTGTTTCTCTTCCTTCAGTATTCTTACTCTTTTCAGGGCCGTAGCTTAAGCGAAGTTCAGGAATATCAATATTTTGGTGTCACAATAAATGACCGCCTAAGCTTGAACATCCATATTAAAAGCATTTCTTCATTCGCCTTTGGCAAGCTATAGCGAACTTGCAAGCGCCTTTGCCAAGGAAACTATAACCAAAAGGTACCCAAATATTGAATTGTATGCACTAACGCCACTGACCCTGTTAAGCGGAACCCATGAGTGCGTAATCATCTATTGGAAACCGGACCCGGTGAACGCGCCCGTAAGATACTAAATATGAAAAAAAAAATTGATATCACATGCCCTGGATGACTGCTTGAAGAAAGAAAACATCTTTCAGGGCTTCCTATGCTTTTGTACGCAAGCAGCCCGTTATACTTGAGATGCCTGCAAGAATGAACACTCCGCTTTGACAGGATTCAGTGCAGTAACAATAATGAAAAAATTAAAGAACTGTCGTTTAGTTTCCCGAACCCCCCCCCCCCCCCCCCACCACTCTCCGCCGTTTTGTCCAGCCTCTGCCATGCTTACCCCGGTCACGCCACCGAAATTCGCGCACTTTTTATAAATTCACGCGGTGCTTTGCGTCTCTCTCACAAGTGCTTTCTATCCCTCAGATGTCCTTTATGTCCTGAGATGTCCTGGACATCTGCGAAGCTTTCTTTGGCTATGTTCAGATTCGACTACCCCATACTACTCCGTCCATAGATGCCTTTTGTATCTGAAAAGGCCATTCCCAACCATATTACACTACTACAAACAGATAGCATGACGTTGTGCAAAGAGGACAACAACTACAATGAAAAAAGCCGCCACAACGCAGAGGATTTCACAGCGAAGCAATGGTAAACAGACGGGGCGTTGCAGTGAATATAGATGGAACAGCAGGCAGTATTATGGAGTGACATGGAAACAGGGAATGGCGAGTTCATGGTGACCCCAACCAACAACAGCAGCAATATGAGCGTAGAACGCGATGCTGCAACTACCTCATAAATCTGGTGGGATGACTGGGCACGCTCTGGGACTTACGGGTGGCTGCTGTGTCGTCTTTGGCTGTTGGATTGTTTCCTCGGTTGGTGGTGGTAGTGGTTTTATTAAAAATAATAGTAAAAAGGAAGGAAAAGATTTTTGCTAGCCCCGGCATCCTCGGTTCCCAGTAGCAGCCTCAATATAAAAAGGTTCACTTCGTGCTGCCGACAACACTCCACTTCACTCGCCCATTTTACCTCTCATTCTCCTCCGTTCCGTACAGCTCACATCTTATTGCGAGTTTGTCTATCGAATTCCGACTTTCCTCGATAAGAAAGAAACGCTCGGAGAGAGCACTGGCTCGATGCGCTTTTATGGCCGCCACTTTCACGCGTTGTAAATCATTCAGCTCGTTCATTCCCTAACTCCTTTCAAAAGTCTGGAATTAAGTTAAGCTCTTAAATAAAGGCATACTTCTAAAATCACACTCGTTACGCGTCTTTGAATTTTGACGCAGTTTAAACGCGGCGTTAACTTTCGAGCAGCATATGCTAGAGCGCGTAATTGGCCAGGACAGTCGGCATTCGCGACGCAGGAAGGCTTTTCTGGATGGCTTGATTTGTTTTCCTGGTTCGTGTCCGAAATACGTGGAACTCAGGGCTTCTTCGCTCATTAAAGATGCAAATTGGCCGCCTGACCTCTGGTGATGCTTTGAGTGCCGTGAACGGCATGGTCAGAGACTACAGCACCGTCAGTGCTGCCACCCTGTGAGCGGCGACTGCACTGAGAACGAAGGAATGAACAAAGAAGAGAGGAGAGGAACAAGGAAAGAAAGCGAAATAAAGAAATAGAGATATCCAAAAAGGCTGGCACCCGCCTCCACTCGAATCAGTCCGTCATAACACAATGCGCGACTGCGAGACTCCACTGTGCTTATTTTTAGAATCACATTAAACAGCGCTCTGATTCCATGAATAAGTATAAGGTCGTGTGTTCTGCTTTTGCGACCGATGCGCTCTCTTAGTTCTGTGATAAATACAACGTCATTGTGTGCCCCGGTAGCCTTCATGGTTGCATGTTTTTCCCTGATGGTGCGGCTTGCCTGCGAGCAAGACTGTAATGTAAGGAAAGCAGAACAATGTTTTCCTTGTGTTAAAAGAAAAGAGCTGCCAAAAGGGATGCCAAAGGATCGGAACAGCCCAGGAAGAAGCGAGGAGAAGGATATGGGGCAATTAGCTAGAAATACAATGTGGTACCATACATGTGCAGCTCAAAGATGCTTTGTGGGACTAATATGCGCTTTTGTTCTTGGTGGTTCGAGCGGAAATCTCGCAAGAGCTAAAATGCAAATTGCGTTTTCTTTATGAAAAACTTGAAACATGAATCTTGCTTCGTAAACGAAAAAAACATTAATCACGCTTTGTGCAAATCATAAAGTGCTGCCACTGTTTGTGAGAATCGGGTTTGCAATACCATGAGAATTTAATGGTTTCGGCGTGTAGAATCACGTTTCGTGAATAGTCAATTCAGATAACTTCTTCTTGAAACAGTCAGTTTAGTAAACCAAGAAGGCAAATTCGCTCCTGTGCCGAATCAGGCTGGCGGAGCTCAGCGTGGCTTGTGCGCCCTGTGAAGAGTACGGGGCCGGAGTACTTCACGCGGTCTTTTCATAAACGCTGTAGTGCCTGGTTCGCTTCAATGAAAGTAAATCTAAATCGGTATTGCGGCTCGAACAGTAGCACCGAGCAATCTTGCATCGTGACTCCAGGAGAAGCCGCACATGTTCGTTATAATGCCTTGCGAGTTTAAGAGCGTGCGTGTGCTCTCAGAAGACCTCGACTGTATAATGAGACAAGAATATGAGGAGTCAAAAAAAAAAAACAATCACTTTACAGGGTGTAGGGCATTTTCTTGCGCTTTGTTATGAGAATGGAAGCAACTACTTTTTTCAGTTTAGTGCAACTGCAATTGCTTCATACTTAGGCAACTCATTCAAATAGTCCGCACATCCGGATGATGTCCTAAGATTTTCATGGGGCAATCACCGCAATATATAATGTTCGATAGGGAACTGAGCAATAACTCCATGCGGGACTAAGTTCCTGCGTGGATATCAAGCTGGGTGGTGAGATCAGCTGCCCGCTGTAGCCCCTAAAATCCATCCGAGAGGTTTTCACTTATTAACATAATTTATATTTTGTTTTTAATGGTCCCCATAGCCAACCGGACACTCTCGCACTCCGCACCGTTGTACTTTCCTCTACTCATGCCGACCACGAGCGCGCATTACAAATGAGTTACATTCAGAGAACAGCACGCCAAGCGCCTTTGGGTCATACGTGTCATCGGTTGCCCTTACTAGTTGTGCCTTGCATTTATGGGTTACGGAAACGACCAAGTCGCTTTGCTCTCAATTATACCCCTGTCACACGGTCAGTTTCAATCACCCTCGAGTCGAGGGTCTTCGAGATTCTCAATCGCCATCGAACTCGCCGCTGCTACACGGCAAATCTCAATGGCCATTGAAATGGTTCTCGTGTCTCACTCTACGCTTGTGCGGCGCCACAATCGCTACTTTGGGTTTTGCAAAAATAACAAAAATATTTTATAAATGTATACTAAATGCTGAAATACAGGCATACGCGAAAGTCGTTAAAAACCCTTTTAATTGCACGTACGCGACGTACATATGCATACACTGCTGTAGCCACTCTTATACAAGACGAGCCAAAACCAAGCCAGTCCAACTGCGTCGGAGCGCTGCTTCGTCAGGCTTAAGACCGGCGAAATCGCCATGATATCTGAGAAACAAGAGCTATTTTTCTCTTGAAACTTTATGCGAGAGTAAGAATGGGCAAACCGAAGGCGAATACAACAGCTTAGAACACGATATTGCTTTGAGGGATTAGCGACGAAGCTGTTATCGCTGTGAAGCGGGCGGGCAGGGTGCCGCCATGTTGTCAACGTTAAGTACGCAAGCAACGCAAAGACTGCAACGCAAAATGAATGCGCTTAATGCGCTTAAAACCAGTCTAATAGAATTTTAAAATAATTTTACAGGCTGCTTACATTAAATTTTATGCGAATAATGTTTGTTCATGTTTTTGCACCGTGAATGTTCGTGTACGAAAGTGCGCTTAGCGCCGCTCGGAGCAACGCTAGCAGCCTTGGGCAACGCTCGAAGGCCCTCGAAATCTCGATGGAGTTCTGCGCTACTCCGTTGACTCGATAGGCTATTGACTCGATCGCCATTGAAACTGCCCATGTGGCAGCGCTCGATCGCCTTTGAGTCGATAGACTATCGGTTCGAGGGCCCTCGAAATGCCCGTGTGACAGGGGTATTAGTGCCGCTTCAGTCAGAGAAAGAACTTGTGTCTGCCCGTGTAGTACGTGTGTAGTTTCATGAGACACTTAGGAGCTTGCGCTGTTGAAATCTCCAAGTAATGAAGTCGTAGGACTCCATTCATTATGACCACTTTCTCATTCTAAGTCAGAAGTGTGCATGAGACAGCGAACTCGGGCTGTTGTTCGTATATGTGTGGTCTTACGTCAAACCCCAGCGTTTTGAAACTAGCAACGCCTAGAGGCGCTAATGGTTCTTTCCATTGTGTGTGGTGATGATACTCGTCGAGCGTGGACTTCGCTAGTAGTTTTTTACGACGCTGTACGGTGAGTAGTAGTAGTAGTAGTAGTAGTAGTAGTAGTAGTAGTAGTAGTAGTAGTAGTAGTAGTAGTAGTAGTAGTAGTAGTAGTAGTAGTAGTAGTAGTAGTAGTAGTAGTAGTAGTAGTAGTAGTAGTAGTAGTAGTAGTAGTAGTAGTAGTAGTAGTAGTAGTAGTAGTAGTAGTAGTAGTAGTAGTAGTAGTAGTAGTAGTAGTAGTAGTAGTAGTAGTAGTAGTAGTAGTAGTAGTAGTAGTAGTAGTAGTAGTAGTAGTAGTAGTAGTAGTAGTAGTAGTAGTAGTAGTAGTAGTAGTAGTAGTAGTAGTAGTAGTAGTAGTAGTAGTAGTAGTAGTAGTAGTAGTAGTAGTAGTAGTAGTAGTAGTAGTAGTAGTAGTAGTAGTAGTAGTAGTAGTAGTAGTAGTAGTAGTAGTAGTAGTAGTAGTAGTAGTAGTAGTAGTAGTAGTAGTAGTAGTAGTAGTAGTAGTAGTAGTAGTAGTAGTAGTAGTAGTAGTAGTAGTAGTAGTAGTAGTAGTAGTAGTAGTAGTAGTAGTAGTAGTAGTAGTAGTAGTAGTAGTAGTAGTAGTAGTAGTAGTAGTAGTATTAATAATAATAATAATAATAATAATAATAATAATAATAATAATAGGTTTTGGAGAAAGGAAATGGTGCAGTGTCTGTCTTTTTGCGGAACTTTGTTTTTTTTTTGCGGAGTTATTTCGGAACTAAGTTTAACTGTGGAGTACAACGCGAAAGAAGTTGACTGGTGTGGTTGCACTCCGTTTATTGAATGGCTTCAAAATCATTTAGAAGGAAACAAAGCTAACGAGAAGCAGGGAACGAAACGCTACAAAAACATGAACGTTCTGGGCTATTCTGCACTACTACAGGAGTTTTTACATAAATTATCAATAATATACTCACACAGGGCGCCGTTTAAGCTTTCACAACTGCCACCAGGGTAGCGGTGGACAGAGCGACGTTTGTATTCACCTATCTAGTTGTTTCCGAAAGAACCGCGTTCAGAATCTTCTTGAATTACCGAAGAATGAAAAGTAAACGGAAAAGAATCACGCCAGAGGAGACAAAAGGAATAAGGTGTTTTTTCATTAGCCCGCATTTGTTGAGCTACAGTCCGGCCCTCTTCAAACTTCCGCTTACGTCGAGCCCTGTTGGGAGCGTTTGTGCACTTGTGCTGGTATTGTGATGCATGCGAACACTCGACGGTCAGCGATAACGGACGCTTCAGAGTTTTCGACGCTAGGAGTTTGGTGATGCTCAAAGCGATACACGTTAAAGGCAGGGAACACTTTGAACGCGCTATCAGCAGCAAGAGAACCGAAAAGGCGGCGAAGCGTTAAAGCGATAAGCCAGGCAGTTCTGTTAGCATGCGGGCTTTTTTCACGCCTCATTATTTGCGACATAACGCCATTCGCTTTATAGCTGAAGAACAGTAGTGAATAAAATTAATAGCGAGAACGTAAAAGCCATTCCATAGTGGCAGGCAACAAAGACAACTTAGAGGAAAAGAAAAGAGAAATCGATGGCGGTCATTTGGGCTTTACTGAAATAACGTAGACACCAAACTCTGAATTGCAAATTTTTTTTTTCTGTGTTTAGCGAAACGAAAATGTCACAAACCTTATCCGAAAGTATTGCAGAGAAGTTTGAAATCTGAAATCTCCATCATGCAGCATTGTAGGGACACAAAAATACTTTATTAAACAGGTTTGATAAGGACGGCGGGTTTGATAAGAACCCCGTGCGGCAATGCAGTCGCACTGGCATGATCCGAGTCATCAACAGGACCGCGTGTGTAAGCTTGACGCTGGCTCACGATTAAATTTCCCATCTGTGGTGGTGCGACGTCATGGGACTTTACTCCACCGGCTACGGCTTGGCGTTGCCTACACCAAACACTATCTTCACAAGATCGGCATCGAAAGTAACCCAAATTGCGCACAGTGCAACACACCAGAGACTATTGGACACCTTCTTTGCGCGTGCCCGAAGTATACTTCTGAAAGAACAACATTGGAGGCGACCGTGAAAAACCTGGACTCTCGCCCTCTCTCTGAGGAAACTCTTCTGGGCGCAAGGACGAGACGTTCTGATTGGTGGCGTGTGACAAAAGCCCTGCTCAACTTTTTGTGTGAAACAGGCCTGGATACTCGTTTGTGACCGCCTGTGCACAACCTACATGGTTAATGACATGTGTCGGGGTTGTGTTGCAGACACCAGTTTTGAGTTTTATGTGTGTCCAGTAACCGCGATGCGAGCGCCAGCCAGTGTTGTGTGTGTGTGTGTGTGTGTGCGTGTGCATAGACATCACCCGTGAAACTCATTGTATTATGCCATCATCAGCCTTCATTCACACTTTCCTTTTCCTCCTCTTCCCTTTCCCCTGTGTGGAGTAGCAGGCCAGGGCCCTGTTACCACCGGCCGACCTCTCCGCCTTTCTTTCATTAAAATTCCCTTTCTTCTTCCGTGCAACAATTCAGGATAGCCGCAGAATTCAGTGCCGCAGCACGTACTTACGAGAGAATAAATCATTGCTGCCTCATCTTAACTGAGCAGGCCTATGATCATGAACATCCCCTTTATTCTGCTTCGGCTCTATGTATTAGCCCACGTGATAGAGCTTTTTCTGCTCCATGTCCACAAAACCATTATTTAATACCCATACTTAACCTCATGCCTTTCTGTGACATTTTTTCCTTCATATGTCGCTCAATTTGTTAGTTCTTTAGTCTGTGTACTATCTATTCTCTGCACTAGACAAGTCAGAGAAATCTCGACGTACGCTTTCAGTATTGGCTGCGGCCAACACTTGCCAAATGGCACTGAACATTCAAAATCACTGTGGGAAATGAGATGTTCTTCACATCCCACCTATTCTTTTATGGCCACCAGAACAAATAGGTGTGAATGCAAAGGCAATTTTATATTATTTTCTGGTGGGAAAGAATACAGTGCCATCAGAAATTGCTCAGGCAGCATCTAACCGCACACTTCAGTTTTCTAAAATATGCAGATTAAGTTATATTTGTTTAGTTACGTAGTGGTTGCTATTTCCAGACGGCATATTACGCTAGTTGGCGATATTACTACGACCATCCACGTTATTAGGAAGAAGGCTTGTGTTTAACGCACTTACAAGGACGTCGAAATTGTATTCTATGAAATCTAAATGGTATGCTGTTGAAAACAAGCATGCAATGACCTAAAAGACTGCAGTTCAGTCGAACAAGATTGTCATCATCATCATCATCATTTACTGACCATTACAGATCCCTCGACGGAGTATCACACAAGTGGGGAGCAGAACATAGGAATAACTTGATAGGCCACAATCAGTATCACAGCCGTAGTCAGGCAGCGTACAAAAAAAAATGTATAGAAACCGTGTAGACAGGTGTTGACAAGCACAGAACAGAAAACTAAAAATAAAACGCGAATAGTAACTCACATTAGGTTTTCAAATATGATGTCAGTGATTCGATAACAATGCAGTCAGATAACGAATTCCACTCTTCTATGACAACCGGCAGAAATTATTTTTTAAATGCGCTAGATGAGTCATTGATTCGTATAGTGCTCATGAAGTTTAAAAGGTTGGAGTAGAGCGGAGTCCCAAAATGAAGGAAAACATCGGCACAGTTAGTTCATGGAACAAAGATAAGCAGGCGATTTTCCGCCTGTGTACCAGAGGCTTCACCCCATCTTCTCTTATTGGCGTTATCTTTCAGTAATGAGAAACGCAAGCCAAAGTGAACCTTACTGTTTACTCTATAAGGCATCGTTTTCTCAGCGCCACTATGTGGAAACAATGGGCCATAAGTAATTGACAATAAGCGCTATATCTAGGAAGCAATGGCAGTGATCAAAGCTCCTTAGAAGGCACTGAGACTTATGGTACCTTCTAACCACTGTGACCGAAGGCACCGTTCGCAGCTGGTGTGGTGGAGCACTCGGCCCGCAGCGGGGTTTACGGAGCTTCTCCCAAGCGAACACCCCTAATGAAAGCCGGGCGCCAGGCCGGGGGACGCTTGTACCCATTTTACCGGTGGGTGTCCGGCGGTGGGTTTCGAACCGACCACCTCCGACCACCGACCACCGACCACCGACCACCAATACTGCACATAAAGCTAAAGATATACGAGGTGAGCGCCATCTAGTAACGCATGCAAACGCAAAGGAATACACGCAAGGGAAGGAACCTGTAAACTCTGAGTGGCCAGAAAGTGGGGCCCAAGAAAGTGAGACGCATGCGTTCACGAATGCAGGACGCGTTGGGCTGCTCGATGTTGCCGCGGTCGGGGCTCTGAGCCTGGCCCATCTGCCGACGCCCGTCAGCGTGTGACCCGTTAGGCAGAGAGACCAGCCGTGGCCACGCTTCCGCTGGTCTCCTTGTCGGCCTGTGCATCGTGGCAGAGGTAGGGAGAACCGGAGACAAGACCTTTCTGAGGGGCGTAGAACAACCCATGCATCACGGAGCTGTCTAGAGCGGAGACAGGGTTGATTGCGAATTCCGCTCGCTGCTTTCGTCTGGAGCCTTGCATAGCACTGAGCCTAACCTGCGTCTGCCGTCATGGCTGAGAATAGTCGCACACTCTGGTTAGACGTGAAATAAGATGACAGAGCGTTGTACGGAATGGAATATGATATAAGGAGCCTTGATGGACAAAAAGGGAGTAACGTAGATCAGAGAACAATCTTGAGGTAGTGATACGGAAATTAAGAAGGAAAATGCAGTTGGGGGTGGGGATATGTAATGTGGCAAACTGAGCCATCGATGATCTGGTGCGGAAAAGACAGTACATTCTTAGAGAATAAAGAACATAGCAAAGGGAGAGCAGAAAGCCGGGTGGAGATATGGGCTTAAGATTGTTTCACAGAGTAGAGTGGTTTCAGCTTCTCGTCAGATAAGGGTGAATGGACAGCGATGAGAGGCGCCTTTAACCTGCATGGCTGATTATGATGTTTATAACTGCAAATGCTGCCTTTCGCAACAGAACAGAAACTTTAATTTGCGCTCTCGTATTTGGTTCCACTGGTCCAAAAAATATCAGGAATTAAGTGCGATAACATTAGGGGTGTTATAATTGTTGCCATAAGTCTATTCGCCGCTATCCTCATTTTTACATCCTATATATTTACGGAGACCAGTTTCAGGTGTCAAATAAGGCCAGAAGAGGCGGCTTTTGTGTGATGGCGCTGAAGATGTGATGCTCTCATGGCTAGTCAACTACAGGACAAATAAACAAGACAGAGTGGGTGCCCATTATCCACTGCAGTCTTCTGTGGAATTTCCACACTGTACTGGCAACCTGTCAACCTCGTGGTGGAATACATTTCCTTAAATCGCGCGACAGTGTTGCCCTTCCTTTCCCATGCACTGTTTCACTTCTTTGCAGAGCTGGGTTCTTTTTCTAATCGTCGCATACCCTCCTTTTTATGTTTTATTTCAGTTTTAACAAAAATACCTATTTTCCTTTCTTCGCCAATGCGTCCAGTCTTCTGATCCTTGATAAAGCTTAGACCTGACTTAGTTGCTGGTTGCGCATGTAAAGCAATAAAAAGCACAAAAAGCACTGTATTGAAAAACATTTGAAATAATGTCGAAGTATAGAAATTCTTGCAGTTGCACTTTGGCGGCCGGCGATGTTTCAACAACAACTAAGACAAGCGTGTTGTGCTTAGACTGACATACAGCCAGTATTTCGAAGCAAAAATTCATTAATTGGAATTTAACTGGAAAGGAGATGATGAGATCAGTCTGTTTAGATTGTTTTTCCTTGATGAATTCTTGGGGCAAGATCACATGACGGCGCTTGATCAGCCATGCTTGCGTGACCATATGTGAGCCTTACCTGTGGCTCTATGGGTAAAACAAGGACGTCACCTAACTTAAGGCAATCGACGTAGCCGTAACACGCCACGCTTACGTAAGAAGAAAAGAGTTTTATTAGAACAGGAAGCCGAAACTTTGAGAGGTAATAGACCAAGTTATGCGCCAGAACCAAGGTTAGGAGCGCAGGTCCAAGATGAGTTTACGCTTGTGCTTATTGATTTTACGACCGCTTCATCGCCTCTGTTCTGCTTTTTGAGCAGTCTAACTGATTGATTTTTCTAGTCGCTCGTTCGGTTGTGCTCAATCTTATTCTTGCTGAGTTTCTTTCTAATGCCTGCTGTGTTAGTTTATTTAACTAATATGTCTGGCGCTTTAATTCTTGTTTTGTACTCATGTTTATTAAAATCATGGTTAATTACTCACGTTTTACTTGTACCTATCGCACTTTTTCGCTCCTTGATTATTTTTCCGTAGGGCTCTGTGGTGTTTCTCTCATGTTCGTAACTGGGAAAGAATGGGCGCTTAGAAGAACAGAATGTATCTTAACTGAAGACAAACGTTGTAGTGAGTGACAAATTCAGACGGTCAATTGAGATTTCAATGTTTGTGGGTTGCTACTGCAGGTGCTGGATAAAGTTAATTACAGGCTACTGAGATGAGCCTTTTTGTACAGCGTTGGCCTAAATTCTCAACGTCACATCGTGTGCATTATAGCTGTGCAGTGAGACATCTGCAACTTTAACAAAGCTCAGGATCTCTAGAAAGGGAAGGCGGAATTTCGCTGCCACTCCAGAGGACCTTGCTAGCTTCGCAGGCGGCCAGGGTACCCGCGACTACACTTCTCTGACGCAGGCCCTCTGGCCTGGGAACTTTTGACCAACCCAGTACCTTTTCTCTAAATAATCCGCTCACGAGGGTGTCGTGGTCAGGAATAAGTAAATAGTAAATGGCGGTTGACCACCTTAATTTTTTTGCTGTGTTACACCACGCATGACGACGAATGACAGACCCCGTAAGGGGGAAGGAAAAAAACAGACATGGAGACCACCCATGCACATAGAAGTTGAGGGGAGATATGTGCGTTTTGAGATCGATTCTGTGCTCTCTCTCGCCGTCATGGTCCCGCGTACTCTAGGCGAACCTGCTCTTTCCGAGCAGCAGCAGCAGGCGGTGGGGATCAGAATAGCTCGCGATGAGAAATGGCTGCGGCTCATGGTCTCATGCAAAGAGCATAGTATGGATACAGAGGAAGAAAGAGGAAGAATGAAAAGGGTTGTAGGAAAATTTCCGCAAGTCAGCTCATGGATACTGGACTACGCTGTTTAGTTATGAAAGTCAAGTGGCAAAAACCCTGGTATGGCATATTCGGCGCTGCCACTATCCTGTTGTGCCTGGATGAGATGCAGTGAGTGAAGCAGGGAAACAAAGAACTGCGAAGAAGGATTTTGGTCACATGACAACTCGCAAACGCAGTGCAGGGGTTCTTGTTTCCAGGGTTGCGTTTATGAGGCAGACAAGAACAAAAAAACTTAGGCAAAGACATAAAAAGACCTCACTTCCAATTTCGTGGGGTCCTCGTTCACTTGTTTTTTCTACACCTTTTGTTAGCCAGAGGCGCCTACGGCAACTCGGCCCACTCTTTGTTTCTTGACCTCTGGTAGCTACACACTCGGCAAAGATTGCGCGGGTGCATTCTATTGCGAGCAGGGGACGCGCGAGAAATTGGAGATGCGAATCTTTCTTGGTGGAAGCTTTCGGTTTGGGGGAAGGCTGAAAGTGGAAACAGCGCATCAAAATAATAAAAATAAATAAACACAGAGTGAAGAAGCCGTCATATGAAAGCAAGGTTCACAGTCGAGTCTGGTTCTTGGTAACAAAAATATGAAAAGAGGACAGAAGGAGAAAAAGGAAAGAATAAGAGCATCGGTCAGCACCTCAGTCGTGATGGCTACAACGTCGCAGCAGATTTTAGCACTGCCGGGGTTATCGAGCCTCTTTGTAACTAGAATGAAAGTGAATGCATGCCAACCTAAATTAATCACGCGAAAATCTCGGGCACGAAGAGTTCGTCATTGAAACAGAGGGGCGCAATAAAGGGCGAACAGTGTTTCGCGAAGAAAAGAGAAGAAAGAGGAAGCGCTGTTGGATCTTGCGGCTCGCAATGAACGTTGCTATTCCCCACATTCCATCGCGGACATTCCAGAGCTGGGGGTACGCGTCGCAGCTTCTGCAGAAGCCTGCCTGCTTCCGCCAAGAAAGGGGAAAGAGGATACCAATGGCTCCCCGCTCCCCCGTTTTCTCTCAGCGCCGGCTATGGTCCCCTCCTGCCTCCCTATTTCACATGTCCAACCTTTTTTTTTGGTTTCTACCTGATTACGAGTTTAACACGAAATTTTCACGCCTCTTCTTGCGTGTAATGAAAAGCGAGTAGCGGCATGCTTTGTGGCTGGTCATAGAAGTGAATAAATGTAGGACAGGGCCGCTGTACGAACCGCAGTTTTGGTGCCGCTTGGAGCTAGTGACATGTTTCGGGGGGACCACAGGCTGTGTGCACTTCACTTTGAAGAGAAGCCGGTGGGAATTATGCGTTGCCAATGACACTATTCCAGTTCACATCTGCTCTTCAACCAGCTTCATTACACATGTATATGATACGTGATGCCTGGCTAGTTTGTTGTGCATACCTGCTAGTTAGTTGGTTGTGCATCGGCCTGTATTTGCGTCCCTTTCCTCTCTTGTCTGTGCTCGTACTGCGCTGTAGTCTTAAGAGTAGATATGATAGTTCTTGTTCTGTTCATGCCTTCTCGGGCAGTGTTTTAAATATGCTTGTACAGCAGACCGAAGAATGTCGTTTAAGAACGAAGACTGCTCTAAGTAAGGAAGACAAAAAGAAATGCAAAAAAATAACGTTAAAAAAAGTCGGCTGAGTTTGATATGTATGTATACTCTAGGTAGAAGGCGCTTGTAGAGTTTTTGGGCTGCGCTGAAGCATGAGTGCTAACAACAGTGTTGCGAAAAAATTGTAGGAGACACTTAAGCTTCGTCTTAAGCTTACAATGCGATAGCGCAATGCCTTAATTTGCACAGATGCAGAAGATCATTCTCTACTTTACATTCATAGAACCCTGGGAGTCCTCATACCCTTCCCGGCACAGTGGTGCAGCGGTTAAGCAATGCGCCACTGCCCTGCGATTTCAAGTGCTCCCAGCGTGTGAGTCTTGGCCTGCCCTGGTTGCTCTTCCCGTGGGAACAGTCAATAATTTAACTGCCACCTGCCAAGGCTGGCAGTTTGCTCACTATTCGGTGACAGGTTGCAATGCAACCGCAAGGTCATGTGACCCTAGGTGGCCCACCTGCCTCCTAGGCTGCTCTCTGAACACCGCCTGCCAGAGCCATTCTTGCGATTGTTCGCTCTCAACGCTGACGCCGACAACGACAACGCCGGACTTTTTGGACAACGGGGCGTTTAACGCTGTCGCGTTAAAACTTTCACTTTCTCTCTGTTTGCCCGTCATTGAGCAGGACAGAAATTCTTCGAAATTTGCTAGTGTAGGCTTGTTGATTTCCTTCAAAGCCACATAATCACTACCACTATTCTCAGCCCTACAAAGCGAACTTTGTGCCTTTATTGTGTTTGCACATAGGTCTGAATGCGATGTAGGAAAGCAGTATTTCAAATCTGCGAGCCGAATTAACATGTCAAGCGCCAGCTCTTTGCCAGTAGCGCTAGAATCGGCCATGTAGAATTGGATAACTTATAAGAAGAAAACAGAACAAAAACGATAGTTTTCATTGTACTGCAATATTCTTGTACGGTTATTTGTAGTTGCATCGTGGTTTAATGCGTACCTAATCTTAATCGTGTTCAAGAATAATACGGTCAAGATGGGCGCTTCCTCGGCTACAAGCTCTTTGCAGGTGGACGACATAAAAGCTGTCATTTGACGGGTCGGCGTGAGGCGACAACACGCCGCAGTGTGGAGCCTTAGCCGGTGGCCACGTGCAGGTTGCGGGGATAATAAACGGGCACAGAGGCACGTAAGGCAACTTTCCTTCTTGAAATATTCCGGAATGCGCCGTATATTTTAAGCTGCGAACCTTTCTTGAACAAGCTGCTAAAGATTTCACTGTTCGAAAGTAAAAGAATAAAAGCACACCAAATAAGAAATAAATCAAAATTTACAAGCAGAAGAAGAGATAAAAAATGACAAAGCTTGGTTGGCGGCTTGCCTGAATTGATTCAAACGCGCAGGTGCTCGACCACGGAGGGCACACAATATGAGGCTGAAATTAGCGAATTAAATGAGCTTACGGAGCAAGGAAAATCATTTCCGGACTAAATATTTTGGCACGTGTGAGACAGAATATTTACAAAAGAAGGAATGAGCGAAGACCCAAACCTCACGAAAATGAATATTCACCAATTTTCAGCTCAAGAAAGAAGTGTCTGCCTCGCAATGTCCGTCTCCCGAGGACTGTCAGCGGCAGACTTTCGCTTCTAAGATTCGACCTGCAGGCAGAAGGCCACGATGTCCTTTCAGCCAGAAATTGCCGCTCCCGGCTCCCCTTTCAGCGCGAATGGATTTTCGCGTGGTACTCCTGCAACGGAGACGAGATGACGACAGAAAGACAGCGCGCGGGCGCTGAGAGAGACTCGGCTGGCTCTTTGTTTTAGTTTATCGGTAAATGAAGGAGCTGGGAGACATCTGGATGACTATTCCAGGACCGTTGTGCATAAAGCAATTTTTATTCCTTCAAGGAAAAAACCTGATTAGGAAATGCGCAAAAATATTTTAAAAATCTCCGATTTTCGGATGACATTGCCTCGGTAGATAACTAAATGGCCAACTGCAATGCATGGTCAAGGACTTAGAAAGACGAAGCAGAACGGTGAATCTAAAAATAATTATGTAGCTCCTTAAAATATTGTTGAGCAGTCTCTAAAGGCAACAACAGTGGATCTACTTAGGATAAGTAGGGACAGCAGATCCGGACCACAAGAGTGCAATAACTAGGAAAATAGGAACAGTGTGGAGTGCAATTTGCAGGCACTCTCGGGTGACGAATAGCACGCTACCAGTACCCCTGAAGACGAAAGTACGTAGTATCAGTGTCTTTTCGGTACTAACGTACGCGCCAGAAACGTGGAGGCTAACGAAAACAGTTGAACGTGAATTGTGGACAGTGCAGCGAGCTATACAAAAGAAAATGATAGATGCAACAGCCAGACACTGCAAGAGAAAAGAATAGGTCAGAGAACCGACGTGAGCTGGCGGTTTTTTATTTGCAATCAAAATGAAGACATGGGCATGGGTAGGGCCTATAATGCAAAAGTGACATAACCGATGGCCCCTTAAGGTGACGAACTTGGTTCCAAGACAGAGCAAGCGTAGCAGCCGACATCAGTAGGTAAAGTGGGCGGACGAGATTAGGAAGCTTGAGGGGACAACTGCTGGCACAAGACCGGGTAGATGGAGGAATATGGAGGGATCTTCATCCTAAGCTGGTTGTTGTTAAGCTGGTGATGCTGATGAAAACTGTAAAATTAATTCTTCGACTGCCGAGCTCATAAGTGCAGCAAGCTTGCTTGGATTTGAACGCGACCGTGTAGTTGTTGAAGCTTCTCCACTTGATTCTCCTTTACTTCCTTACTGCAATAATCCTTCGCAGGTCTCAGACCTTAAGAGAGTAGAATATAAAGATTATTGTAGCTGTGGTAACACCTAAAAACTGCACCGACACCATGGCAGTGCTGGCTTCTGGCGCCAGCATTTTAGTCTTAGCTGAGATATTTGTTTCCTCTGGTATTCATATTTACAATATAATCTACAATCAAACATACATGCATATAGTGATGTTTGCAGCTTTATTCGGCCTATTTTTTTATCAATGTCACTCTAGCGTCGTACAGAGAGACGTAAGTTGATCAGTCTCTTAGAAAAGCAGTGTTACAAGCTGCAGTCGATGTACGAGCGCATGCCCACCAATTTCGCCATTTTTCTTGATGATGTGCCTCTGCACGACCGTTTGTTCGGCGCTCGTGTGATATCGCTAAATATTTCCGGGTAATACAATCGCATCTCTTCAAGTAGCGTTTGGCCAGTATCTACAGTTTCATATCTTACGCTTTAACGCCAGCCTTCTCTTTTACGCGTCGGACCTTTACGTCTCACCAGGCCTCTGTTCCTGCTCCGTTACTCTTTGCTCTTCTTCAGACACTCAGCTTCCCTCTGCAACTCTCAGAAACTCGGAGACAACATCGCCTTCGAGACGCTATATGAAGTTTTGATGAGGTGCACGTTTGGTGGTCCCATTGATGTACGCGGTCCAAGAAGAAAAGTCGTTACTCCGCAAGGAGTAAAACAAGCTGACGAGAGATTAATGAGCGGAGGAAGATTCCCAATCAATTCCACGTCAAGCTGCGTGCCCCAGGTGGCACCCCCAGCCGGCGGAGGGTGCCGCTCAAGCAGACTAAATCAATCACCGAGAATGCCGGCACTGCGACAAATTTAATGTACACGCTTTCTCCGCCTTCCCCTTTTATCACTTCGCGTCATCCAATTTTATCATTCAACACCACTACATGGAAGAAGGGGGCGCACATTAGGCAGAGGTTGTTCCAGGAGAAGCAGCCGTGAAGCAATAGTCGCAGCTATGGCGGCTTAATAAGTGTGCGGGGCGTCCACTGCAATGTTGGCTTCAGCCTTCCTGTTGACCTCACTGGGAGCGCACTAATTAAACATTCAAAGCTCCAGCCCCCTCTCCTCGGCAGGAAACCTTCGTTTCGGGCCGTAGTCGCTTCGTTTTCAACATTTCTTCAACGACAGCGGCAGAGCTAGCAAGCAGCTCCTACTTTCAAGTGTCGTTGCTATCTTACAGCGATAGCTGCTCAAGACGCGTTTGCTTAGTCTCTTGTCGTTACAGCGGCAGTAATATTAGTAGTGTGTAACAGGAGGACGGTTGCCACGAGAACTACTCAGAGGGCGGCTCACGTGGTGGGAGGAGGGTATGAGGAGAGCGCAGGAACGCCTAAGTGGAGAGGAGCTACCACCGGAACCATTGGGATGGGCCTTACCACAGAAGGAGGAGGGTATGGCGAGAGCTCAAAAATGCTTAACCGGAGGGTGGTTACCATGCAAATAGGAGGAGGAGGTTGCCGTGAAAGAAGTGGGTATGGCGAGAGCTTAGGAATGCATAACCGGAGGCTGGTTGTCACGGGAAGAACTCGGAAGGTGATTACCCTCGCAACATGAGGATATGACGAGAGCGAAAAATGAGCAATAAGAGGTAAAGGTCCTCTCATTGGGGTTATGGGGAAGTGGTTGCGTTTAGGGCTGTCACTGTCGCTTCATTCGCATCTTTGACAGTGAAACGTTTGGCAGTTTCAGATTTTCCACTTCTTCAATCACCAGCTTATCGAAAGAGTGTCGTTATCTCACTTCAGAACTCGAGGTCGTATCAGTGTAAATTTTTTTACGATTTTATCTCACTCGTGCTATCTGCTCGTCGGTCCGGTTTTCCTGCGACGGTGAGGACATAAGACCCCAGAAGTGTAAAAGGAATCAAAATGAAATTGAATTCGAATGAAATTAGTATGTCTCATCAACCCCCTCTTCATGAATCAAATAGTTACATTATACACAAAAGCCGTAATAGAGCCTGAAAAATGCAGACAGCGCAAAATACTACTTGCTTGAAATGTGATCCTTATCAGTTGCGGTCAGCGGTCTTTCTCAACAAAGAGCGCCTCGTGTTTATATAAGACCTCCTAGACCACCTGAATCATCTTTTAGAAATGTAGAAAATTTTTCTTTCGTCTGCTTGGAGTGTTTTCACTGTTTTACTTAAAACAAGTGTGCATGGATATTCACGCGCATGCCGAAGAACGGAACGTTCTGTCACTCTTCTATTATGGCTTATCTCAAAGCAAAGATACCGTTTCGGGACGTGAGGTAAGTCTCCTTCCTGCTCGGTGCTCATCATCATCATCATCATCATCATCATCATCATCATCTTTACCCCATCTTGGTTTCCTGTGAGCCGTAAGTCACTTCCAATTGGCTCCAATTAGTCCTGTCTTCTGGCTGCTGTGGCCATGCTGTTCCAGTGATTTCAATGAGTTCCTATCTCCGCCCCACTTTTGAATGTCTCTGACTTGTTTTCCTTAGCTTCAGATTCCCTCTGCTCTTGTAGCCCTTTGTGTGCCAATTTCTTCTTCGTATTTAATTTAAGCTAAACTATCACCCAGCTGCACTTGTATTATGGTCCTCGGTGCATGGTTTTTTTATTCTCATATCACATCTGTTTTTGTAGTTTTGACCGCTCGCTACAATTCTTCCTATTGACCATCATTTATTTTCCGGCTTTTTTAAAGCTCTTATTAATCTCAGTCTCCGACTTGGTAGGTGAGAAGGACAAATTTTTTATTATAATACGGAAAGCAATTTCTTTGTGGCGCAATCTGTATTGTCTCATGGCGCAAGAAAAAAAAAGAATGATCAAAAACATAAATGAAAAGGATCAATCTCACACGAGAATTCAGACACCGGACTTAGGGTCGGACATTTCCATAATCGCCTTAGGAGCGGCCATAATATTCACTTCCCCCTAATCTAATACTAATGGCATACGCGAAAGAAGTCACTTTAGCCAAGTTAGCCACTGCGTGTAGTTTCTACCCCTGCTCTTTTGCGATTTGTTGTTTTTTAAGCCATAAGTACAGTTCTGAATGCTGGCGGTGCTACTGGGCGAGCAACGTCCTGGTTTTGTTTAAGGTCATTCTTTTTGCCGTAATTTGGCCCATTATGAGACATGACAAAAGCCAGAAATAAAATTTCAAAATAAATTTAGGTAATCACCGCAGAGTTTCAGGCTATAAAATACACAAATAGTTCGCGCTGTAAATGGGTGCGGTATGAATAAAAGTAAGCATGTAGTTGTTGTTCAAAAGGATTCTGGCTTAAAATATGCACAACAAACGCGCAGAAAGAAAAGTAAACGTACACACACTTTATATAATTGCCGTTTAAGAGCAAAGAAAACAAGGCGCCAGCCACCGGGAGGGAATGTTGAAGTTCTCAATCCCTCGTACATTCTTAGCTTTGTAATCGGCCTTTCGCGGCCTTTGTATAATGCTGTAGTCGGAAAGGCACTGATATCAACGCTACAAAACAATCTTATGCCTCACGCAATATTCACTACAGGTGTCGCATGTATGACCGCCGATGCTCAGTATTGGTTAAGTGATAAACCTTGACGATGCGGTCTAGCTGGACGGAATTTGCAAACCAAAGCCTGGGGCTCAATTTCGTCATGCTTCATTTCGTTTGGCCGCGAGGTCAATCGAGGCGGCAGAAACGGATGCGGAGTGGCGTGCTAGCATTCACAGACGCAGCTGGCGCTTTTACGGCGCCGCCGTTAGCCACCGTGCTGCCCCCGCATCCAATTCGGATGTCGCAGGGACCATACTATGCCACTCCGTAGGACAACCACCACACAGCTGCTTTTTCGAGACGGGGTCAACGCAGATAAAGCTCTTGGGGAGATTCAGAAAGGTCGTCCTTTTACGTCATTCGTGGGCGACGCTCCGCCAGTGTGGCGTGGCCGAGGAGCCCGTTTCATAAGTGGCGTGATGGCGTGTTCCAGCCACCGACGTCATGACGTCATCCTCCAAGGCCTGCGTCATCGAGAGCAGCGGCCAATGGCTGAGGACGAAATGAGTAAAAAACAAAACGAAAGTTTATCAAGTACGCCCCCTGGGTGAATCGTGAGATATTTTTTACCTCGTATAGAAAAGAGGGAATGGGGGGTTGACGAAAACACGCTTCGTGAAATAATTTCGATTCTCTTTCTGGCTATAAACTAGAGAACCACATTTTAACAGCTAACGACTAAGCTGGAGATGTGCGCCGCAAGACTAAGCGAGAAGATTCTGACAAGAAAGAAAGACTTCTTAAGAAGTCCTTCTTTTTCAACAAAAGAAAACTACAGAACAAGTTGAATTTCGCAATGAAATCTGATATGAGGTCAAATCTTCAGATGCCAAATGTATAAGGCTCAAAATTCTTCTCGCTCATCTTACGCAAGCGCCTGTATTGCTGCGTACTTTATTGATGCTTAAATCTCAAGCGGTGCTCTAAGCATCCGCATGGTTGCAGACAAGAAAATGAAAATTGCCTCGAAGACTGTCGCGCGGATTCTGTAACGAGATATTGCGTTGCTTAACTCCTCGCAATTGCAGTTCTGCTCTTTGTCGCAGCTAGGTGCAATAGATAAATCGGAGCGGCGTTTCGTAACGACTGCGGACGTTGAGGCGAAAAAGACCGCTGTGTCGTACCTTGTAGAGATTAAAGTATTTCTAATGGCAGCCTCCTGATTATCCGAATGCGCAAGCATGCCTGAAACAAAAAAAAAGAGTGCAATTTGATTTCATAAGCCGCTTCAGTCTTGGATGCCTTAGAAGATCTGCTCCTTTTTCCATTTTTCAGCACCGTCATAAGCAAGTAGCTTGTGGTAAAGATGCACTAGCCCCACACTCACGTACACGCATGCACAAACATCAGTAAGATAGACTTTCTTACTGTTTACATTCACGGTTATAAATGCAGCTGTGCGGTGGCGTCCTAAGGAACGCATTTTCGGTTGACGCAATTTACGTTGCAGGCTTGCTAAGTTTCTATCTGGTTCGTAGCTGCTTCGCTCTCGTGGGCCAGCCTAATGTGTACATGGATATAACGAAGATGAAATCTACTACCCATACTCCCTAATGTCTCAGGAAAAACAAGCCCCACCTGGTATGTCGGGCGTCATAGGGTGAAGTGGACTAAGACTGACTGTGAGATGTCAGTCGATAGTAGAGTTATAACGCGGTCAAAGTAAGTAGCGGAAACGTGACTTACCAGGAGTCGCCCAAAGGATGCAGCTGAGCTGTGCGGGCTCACTAAGACTTGAATGGGTCGTCCGAACGTGTGTTCGTGTTCTTTTTGGTGCACTCCTGAAGCCGGGAACTCTCCGCCCAGAAGGCTGAACTAGCAACGCTAAGCCTTCCCTACCTCACGAAAACTACAGTAGGGTACGTATTATATTGTCACCGATAAACGGTCGAAGCACACAAACCAAGTTTAATTAGACGTGCTGGGCGTGAAAGACAGCAGGGAGCAGGGGTACTGTGGCAATATAACACCTGTTTCGTGCGCTAAGGTGTAGTACGTTACAGCATGGTATGGTACCGCATGGCAGCGTATGGTATTGTGTTAAAGGTAGGTACGGTATGGTATGAAACGGTATGCTATGTCAGGTTTAATGTCACAAGGCAGCCAAACAGGCTATTACAGACGTCGTATTAGTAAGCTATGAATTATTTTCGACCTCTTGGTGTTCTTTGACGCATACCGACATCGTACGGTTAATTGTCTTCTGCATTTCACCTTCGTCGAATCGCAGCCAACGCGGCCGGCATTCAGTCCCACGAACTTCGGTTCAGCAGCCGACTGTCTAAGCCACAAGGTACCGGGGCGGATCATTGTTAGGAAGAGGTGCAAAAAGCTGGATTTAACCATTTTTATGGTAAAAAAATGACATCTTTTATGAACGTAGTGAGAGCTCCAGTAAGCAGCACGGAGCACTTTTCGCAGTGCTGGGTTTCAGAGGCGGCACGCCGAATGGATGCGCAACTGCGATATGCATGAGCCATTTCAGGGTCGAGAAACCACTCGTGTGCAGCCGAGGCCGTGCAACCCTGACCCTTGTAGCTAAGCTATTACCGGGGCCAGTTGGTTGATCATTATGCAAAGGAATGCGCTAAAAGCGGCACAACAATACAACACACACAAACAAGACACAAGCGCAATTGCGCTTGTGTCGTGTGTGTGTGTGTGTGTGTGTGTGTGTGTGTGTGTGTGTGTGTGTGTGTGTGTGTGTGTGTGTGTGTGTGTGTGTGTGTGTGTGTGTGTGTGTGTGTGTGTGTGTGTGTGTGTGTGTGTGTGTGTGTGTGTGTGTGTGTGTGTGTGTGTGTGTGTGTGTGTGTGTGTGTGTGTGTGTGTGTGTGTGTGTGTGTGTGTGTGTGTGTGTGTGTGTGTGTGTGTGTGTGTGTGTGTGTGTGTGTGTGTGTGTGTGTGTGTGTGTGTGTGTGTGTGTGTGTGTGTGTGTGTGTGTGTGTGTGTGTGTGTGTGTGTGTGTGTGTGTGTGTGTGTGTGTGTGTGTGTGTGTGTGTGTGTGTGTGTGTGTGTGTGTGTGTGTGTGTGTGTGTGTGTGTGTGTGTGTGTGTGTGTGTGTGTGTGTGTGTGTGTGTGTGTGTGTGTGTGTGTGTGTGTGTGTGTGTGTGTGTGTGTGTGTGTGTGTGTGTGTGTGTGTGTGTGTGTGTGTGTGTGTGTGTGTGTGTGTGTGTGTGTGTGTGTGTGTGTGTGTGTGTGTGTGTGTGTGTGTGTGTGTGTGTGTGTGTGTGTGTGTGTGTGTGTGTGTGTGTGTGTGTGTGTGTGTGTGTGTGTGTGTGTGTGTGTGTGTGTGTGTGTGTGTGTGTGTGTGTGTGTGTGTGTGTGTGTGTGTGTGTGTGTGTGTGTGTGTGTGTGTGTGTGTGTGTGTGTGTGTGTGTGTGTGTGTGTGTGTGTGTGTGTGGTGTGTGTGTGTGTGTGTGTGTGTGTGTGTGTGTGTGTGTGTGTGTGTGTGTGTGTGTGTGTGTGTGTGTGTGTGTGTGTGTGTGTGTGTGTGTGTGTGTGTGTGTGTGTGTGTGTGTGTGTGTGTGTGTGTGTGTGTGTGTGTGTGTGTGTGTGTGTGTGTGTGTGTGTGTGTGTGTGTGTGTGTGTGTGTGTGTGTGTGTGTGTGTGTGTGTGTGTGTGTGTGTGTGTGTGTGTGTGTGTGTGTGTGTGTGTGTGTGTGTGTGTGTGTGTGTGTGTGTGTGTGTGTGTGTGTGTGTGTGTGTGTGTGTGTGTGTGTGTGTGTGTGTGTGTGTGTGTGTGTGTGTGTGTGTGTGTGTGTGTGTGTGTGTGTGTGTGTGTGTGTGTGTGTGTGTGTGTGTGTGTGTGTGTGTGTGTGTGTGTGTGTGTGTGTGTGTGTGTGTGTGTGTGTGTGTGTGTGTGTGTGTGTGTGTGTGTGTGTGTGTGTGTGTGTGTGTGTGTGTGTGTGTGTGTGTGTGTGTGTGTGTGTGTGTGTGTGTGTGTGTGTGTGTGTGTGTGTGTGTGTGTGTGTGTGTTGTATTCTTGCGCCGCTTTCAGCGCATTCCTTCGCATAACCTTGTAGCTAGCCTTTCGGGAAAATGAACAGAAAGAAACAAAAGTTAACGGCGCCGTGTTCCGCAGGCTCTGAAGAGAGATTAACATTGCAGCAGCATTACCATTGAAAACAGCGCCATCGCCGGCCTCCTCTCTACAGAGCTAACGGCAGAGCAGGGGGGGTCGAGCGTCCTGTATACGTCTTCGCGGCTCCTAAGCCACATTCATTAGCGACGAGGGGCAGTGCGTGCAGAAAGGCCCGGCTGGTCGGCGCTTGCTAACAACTGAGCTTTCCGTTCGTTGCCCTCTCTGCGGAGGACTGAGCGTTGTGGGACTTGTTCACGGTCTGTCCAAGATTTCTTTGCACCACGCAGTGCGACGGTCGGTCGGAGTACGCTCGAGCTGGTTGTGTCCATTTGCCGAAACAGGCAAATATCAGCTGACCGGCGTAGGACGCCACTGGGTTCTCAGAAGTAACCGGATGCGTTCAGAACAACAAGACAAGTAGGCTCAGGTATAGACTGTTCTTGTTTGGTTCACTCTAGACTTACCTTGTGCTTTTTGTAAATATAGTTACCGACACATCGATTGGTACTCGATTACACAAGCCTGCAATAACATGCTTGAAATTTTTTCCCAGTGCCCATTTTCTCATCTTAATATCAGCTGAGCTGTCTGGTGCTTGTTTGCTGTCCAATTAGTGCGGTATAATTATCTGCTCTCGACGTTGTCGCTACAGCATCTTCCTTTCCATCGTAAGCTCAAATATGCATTGCTCATTATTCAGTATTTTGATTAATGACAGCTTCAACCCTATTCCTCAGTAGAGTTGAGCTTGGCGCATGATAGCCTTAGCTGCTTATGTGCCATTAAACACAACACAAGCCGCCGCGGTGGCTCAGTAGTTACGGCGCTCGGCTGCTGGCCCGAAAAACGCGGGCTCGATACCGGCCGCGGCGGTCGAATTTCGATGGAGGTAAAATTCTAGAGGCCCGTGTACTGTACGCTGTCACTGCACGTTAAAGAACCCCAGGTAGTCAAATTTCCGGAGCCCTCCACTACGGCGTCTTTCATAGCCTGAGTTTCTTTGCGACGTTAAACGTCCATAAATCACAGCACAACACAACACTACTCCTCAGTAGAGGCAAAATGTAGAAATTGTATACTTTGCACTGCAAAAGTGAGAGCGATAAGAATTATCAGTATGAGAATTACTTCTATTCCATATGCGTTGATAAGGACGCTTGCAGAAAAAGTGGATAAAAGGAGAATTACAAAGTTCCTTCGCGAAAATTTGTCGACAAGACAGTCGTAATTTTTATGTGTAGTTCGAACTGAATGTCCTTCTCCCTATAAATGCTCAAATGCTATAGAGGACCAGTGCGCAATAGATTTGTAATAAACAAGTAATATTAGTTATTAACTACATCTAAGATGACGGCAAAATTCGGATGCCAATGATGACCTCAAAAGCCAGTGCGGCAGACACAAGTGAAACCACGTGATTATGATGTCATATCGGTTCTAGTAAACCAAACAGCTAACGCTCGTTACTTCAACGTCTTCCAGACGGTGGCGATATTTTATTCATTAAAATTGTGACGTAACCGTCAATCACGAAGTTTTGTAGTTTGGTTTATGGGGGTTTAACGTCCCAAAGCGACTCAGGCTATGAGGGACTCCGTAGTGAAGAGCTCCAGAAAATTTCGACCACCTGGGGTTCATTAAAGTCCACTGACATCGCACAGTACTCAAGCCTCTAGATTTAATTTTGCCTCCATCGAAATTTGACCTGTGCGGCCGGGATCGAACACACGTCTTTCGGGTCAGCAGCCGAGCGCCAAAACTACTGAGCCACTGCGGCGGCCAGAAATCACGAAGTGGTGTAGTATGTCGTAACTGTAATGATTAAGTGGTGTAGTATGTAGAGACCGGAAATGAGAAAATGCAACACTTCACGTTATAAGTGAGCAAAAAATCACGACCGAGGACATGCGCGAAAAGAGAGCGCCAGCCATCAGATGTATAAAACGCAGTACATGCATTTGCGACAAACATTGTCCAGTGGACTTGCTAGACAAAACGATTTCACTAATTTTTATAATCAATACTTGTATTGTTCGGCTTCTTACGAACAGCCATCTCATAATCGCGAAGAGGATACGACGTAATTTCAAACACCATTAGACCGCAACGGGAAAGCAGGTATTGCTGAAAAGTTACAAACGCAGAGATGCCTCCCCTGGTAGATATTCTCTCAAGCGCTCTTAGTAGCACTGCTTTCGGGACTCATAGTTCCAAAATTTCCAAAAAAGCATTTTGAGCGTACAAAACGGTTGGCTGTAATTTTTATTTTCTCGCCAATTTGCAATGGAGCGTTAAACCGTTTCCCACGTTAAACGGCTAATTGGACAAGAGTACGTGCAGCAACTTTAATGCCCTCATTGTAAGGGCGGTTGGTGACAGACCCCTACATTCATTTGTCAGACACGCAGAATAATAATAATATGAATTGATATTTGGGGAAAGGAAATGGCGCAGTATCTGTCTCAATATCACATATTGGCGGAAACTTGAACCGCACCGTAAGCACGTTGGACGAATAACTATTCTTCCACCGTGTCCGTAAGAGAAGCGATAAAGGAGGGAGTGAAAGAAGAAAGGCAGAAGAAAGAGGGGCCGTAGGGGAGGGCTCCGGAATAATTTCGACACATGGGGATCTTTAACGCGGCGGCTGCGTTTTTATGGAGGAAAAAACGCTAAGGCGCCCGTGTGCTGTGCGATGTCAGTGCACGTTAAAGATCCCCAGGTGGTCGAAATTATTCCGGAGCCCTCCACTATGGTACCTAATTCTTCCTTTCTTCTTTCACTCCCTCTCTTATCCCTTCCCTTACGGCGCGGTTCAGGTGTCCAACGATATATGAGACAGATACTGCGCCATTTCCTTTCCCCAAAAAACCAATTATTATTATTATTATCTTTAACGCACACTGACAACGCACAGCATTTCGCCCCCATCGAAACGCAGCTGCCGCGGTCTGGTTCGATCCCGCTATCCCGGGTCAGTGGACGAGCGTTCTAACCACTGAGCCACCGCTGCGGGTCAGACGCGTGGAACACATTGGTTTTTAAACGAAGCTTAAGGAAGGCGCTTTAACCGTCTCACTTCACGGTGTACACCTCAACTACGACGAGAGGGAAGTTAGGAAGAAAGGACTCAAGAGGAAAGGAAGAATAAGGTGCCGTTTTAGAGAGTACGGCTCGCGATCGAGTGATGATTCATTCGCCAGCACTCGTGTCTACTACTCCACTACGAAAAAATTATATATATAAATATTAATAATTATAATTCGTTTATTGGGAAAGGAAATGGCGCAGTATCTGTCTCACATATTGGCGGACACCTGAACCGCGCCGTAAGAGAAGGGATAAAGAAGGGAGTGAAAGAAGAAAAGCTTTCCTCTCAGGAGGCAACAGGAGGAGGGATGCAGGTCTTGAAAGTGGTCCTTGTGCTAGCCATACAATACGTGTCGCCCTCACCCTTGGGCCGGTTAAAAACCGAGCGATCTGCGTTAACATTTAGTTTATATAGGGAGAAAACTCGATAAAATGTTCGAAAGCAAGCACAGAACCTTTTCTGCGCTGAAGTTTCGGGCATCATTCAAAATGTTACGTCCTGGTTGTGGGAGCGAGGAAAGGAAGGACGTTGTGTCAAGCACGTGAGCGGAGAATAGTAATGTTGTGAGCAAGGTCACGTCTCCAACTTGGCGTAAAGAAAAACTTATTGATGTCTCCCAGCCCAGCAAGCCTGCGTCTGCCCTAGGCGGAGGCAAGGAGAATGGCCCTACGCCCCAGTTGAGGACTCGCTTGCTGAGTGGTTTTTGAGCTGGGGATTTTGGTCGCGTTGCAGATGACGACCGCGTGCGGAAAGCCGTGGATGCAAACGAAGGCAAAAGAAGAAGGGTGGGGAAGAAAATATGCAGTGATGGAGGGGGTAGAAGAAAAATGCTGACAGAGATTTGCGGCCAGTCTGCTCATGAGAAGAGCCGAAAATATGGCAGTAGCTCGTATTCCAGCCGCTGCATATTGTGCAAAAAATGCGACGCGTTGACAGGAAGAGGCACAAAATGACAAGGAAGTACAATATTGGATGCAAAAAAAAATATAGGAGGGCGTGGGATAAAATGGCGGTTCCAGGCTGGGCTTTATCTGGACACTTCGCATGAACGAAAGAAAAAGAAAGCCTTGCTCACAGTCGAGTAGTACCAACGTTCATGGGTCACTTGTTCTTGCTGCCACGTCCTCTTTACAGGCGGCGCCTACACAAGACAAGCCTATCTGCTATCTTTTTCGCTTTTGTTCTCTTTGCTGTAGGCATGCGCGTTAGAGAAAATGCGAGAGCTTGCTACGAAGGAGCACGGACGCGTAAGGAATTCTCGATGCGAAACTTCGTCTGCGGAGATTTTCTGTTTTTACTGGAATCAGAAAAAAGGAAAACCTCAATATCAAGCAAATAGAGAATATATAAAAAAGGATATTTCGAACGGAAAAAAAATGTTTTGAAAAGAGATTAAACGGCGCTGCTGGCTGGGTCTGAGTACGGCTGTTGCTGCTTTGGAAGGGCCAAAAAGAAACCGGGCAAGAAAAAGCTGGTCAATCTCAAATGCTGTCGCGCAGCGTTTGGTTGTCCGATTTTTTTTTCGTTTCCAAAGCATTCATCGTGCATTCAAGAAACCGTCCACGATGCAACCGTGACATCGTTTGCTTCAGGGCTTAAAACCCGGAAGTCGCCTTCTTTTTGCGATGCCCGTGCCTCTGGCCGTCCGTGTGGCCTTGGTGTGGCGAGTTTATGAGCGAGCACTCTAAATACTGTATGGGTGTCTGCAAAACAGGCAGTTTATGTTGACACGATCACTCAGCGCAATAAAAGCTACTACATGCATTGACCCTGCTGCGGACGTTAGTCTTTTAAACGTGTCTTGGCGTTTGTGATCGTATTGCGAGCATTGAAGCAAAGCCAGAGGAGCAACCTCGTTTAATTAGGCCTCATCCAGTTCTGCGTTGGTGCTGCTGATAATCTTTAACATGAAACTTCTTTGTTGTGATGACGGAAAAATTCGCGGCTGAATTAGAGTATATGATATAAGTGTAACCATATCATTTCGTATAAAAAATGCGCGGCTGAATGATGGTATATGATATAAGCGTAATCCGGAGTACCCGCGTTCGAACCTGACCGCGGTGGCCGCGTTTCGATGGAGGTGAAATGCAAAGGCGCCCGTGTGCTGTGCAATGTCAGTGCGCGTTAAAGATCCTCAGGTGGTCGAAAATATTCCGGATCCCTCCACTGCAGCACCTCTTCCTTTCTTCTTTCACTCCCTCCTTTATCCCTTCCCTTACGGTGCCGTTCAGGCATCCAACGAGATATGTGAGACAGATTTCCTTTCCCCAACAACCAATTTTCAATTTCAGTCTCACAGCACACCGGTGCCTATGCGTTTCGCCTCCATAAAAACGCACAGGCGCCCGTGTGCTGTGCGATGTCAGTGCACATTAAAGATAGTAATAATAATAATAATAATAATAATAATAATAATAATAATAATAATAATAATAATAATAATAATTGTTTTGGGGAAAGGCAAATGCGCAGTATCAGCGGACACCTGAACCGCGCCGTAAGGGAAGGGATAACGGAGGGAGTGAAAAAAGAAAGGAAGAATTAGAGGTGCCGTAGTGGAGGGCTCCGGGATAATTTCGACCACCTGGGGATCTTGCACTCACATCGCACAGCACACGGGCGCCTTAGCGTTTTGCCTCCATAAAAACGCAGCAGCTGCGGTCGGGTTCGAACCCGGGAACTCCTGATTAGTAGCCGAGCGCGCTAACCACTGAGCCACCGTGGCGGGTCGTTAAAGATCCCAGGTGGTCGAAATTATTCCGGGGCCCTCCACTACGGCACATCTTCCTAACTTTCTTCTTTCACTCCCTCCCTTAGTCCTTCACTTAAGGTTCAGTTCAGGTGTCCGCCGATATGCAACACAAATACTGCGCCATTTCCTTTCCCCAAAAACCAATTTTCATTTCATTTCTTTTATATAAGCGTCAACGTGGCTAACATGTTAGTATAAAAGCGGTATTGGCTCCGTAACAGCCATGCTGAACAAAGGCTTCTGCGCGACCACCAATAAACGGTTTTCTGAAGGCATGAAATCAAACGCGAATGCTTCTTTTAATTTTTTGCCTCACCGTCCAATAGCGGCTAGCAGCATGTCAGAGAAACAAGGTTTTTACAAGCCATTGTTCATTGATATTCTTTGTAGATGCTTCGCGTTTAAATATTGGCATGATGCACACATCAACGGGTTAACATAGTGCACAAAGGAGGTGAGACACATAAATTGTGGAGAGGCAGATATCCAGAGACTGTATACCTCATATGGCAGCATTATTAAACTGAGAGAGAATGAGGAACCAATTGTATTTTTCAAGTAATATGACGCAGTAGGGACAGGAATTGGGAATACGAATAAGGCGAATTACAGTAGAGAGATAATCCAAGGTTTAAAAGACCACTAAAGTGCGTGTTCAAATGTGACAAGAGAAATGAAGTGGTCAAGAAAACCGTCATCAGCGACACCACCTCCAGCCCTTCCATCTCCTATCCAAGCATATGGATCATTTATCCCTCCTGCTTCATGACATTATTTATTGCGTCTTTGCTTCGACTAAACTCCACAGCTTAAAAATGTTTTCATTGATTTTTGCACTGACTGTCATAAAGGCGGTGCTCCTTTTTTTCACTTTAATTTATTGTGCAATGATATCACTTCCTTTCTATTCATTTCCATCGGTATTTGCCTTGTTAACAAGCTTTATTTATTTATTTATTCAAAATACCTTACAGGGCCCAGAAGGGCATTGAGTAAGGGGGGCAAAACAATAGATTAAGCAAATAGGAAGAATAAATTAAAAACAACGCGTGAAACAAGGCAAAAATTAAACACAATTATAAATATACAGGGCAAAACGTAACTAAAAGACATACATCACCGCGAGCAACAAAAATTAAATTAGTAGCAAGAATGCATCGCAAGTGCCCAATAGGCATCAAAAGGAAAAAGCAGTAGTCATAAAAAACATACAGATGGCTGAAATTGCACAAGAAACCAAAACTTTGTAAAATACCAACGAGAAGAAAAGGGGACCAAGAACACAGAACAACCTGACTTTGGCCTCTATCATTTGAGCCTTGCGTCATTTCGCTTAAACCCCTGACGTGCTCCCCGCTGACAGCAACGCTTTCTAGCTGAAGCATTCGGAACTGTAGCCTGCTTTTCCAACCGACTGCGTTCTCGTGCTCCCGTATCGTGAAGCGAACTCCAATATCCAAATCACTGATCCTCCTTTAACTTATTTTTGGCAGTTTAAAGAACAAAGTTCAGCGACAAATTCAGTGGAGCTGCTAACGAGCGCAAACAACGGAATTCTTTCATTCTGTTTTCAGAGCACAAGACGCGAAAGCTATGTCAGGCTTGTTAAGCAGCCTTTCTTTCAAACTAATCAAAGCACCTTCCCTCTACGTCATACAGGCACGTGGTTTAAGGCTTCTCGTCCGCACGTCGCTGAAAACGCAAACGTGTGTGCACGTGGTATATATTCGTGTAGGACACGACGTGCCCTAGGGGCGCTCATCACTCTTTCATGCTCCCCTGCCTGTCTCCAAGTAGTGCTAGATGCCTTTTAGTTTTGTTCTTTTCATTCTTTGAAGATCTTTTGAGTACATTAACCATGCTTTCGAGACCAGGACTTTCCTTCCATTCCAGAGCTTTTTGAGGCGCATAATTGAAAAGGCGAGCACGAACCTCTGGTCTCGAAATTGATGAGGACAGGAAAGGGAAAGCTGGAAGGAGATGGGGAGAGGGGAGTCAAGAATGCGAAAGAGTAAGAGGGGTGGATGAAGGCAGCGGGAGTGGGTTGGGGACATAGGGAGGAGGAAGTAAGGTGCTCCTACCTGCGTTGAAGGAACCTAACAAAACCGAAAAGGAAGCAGATTTTCATGATGGTGGTACTGATCAGTACAGAACAGACAAGATAGAAAACTTGGCGACCGAAGTTAATCACAAACCAAAGAAGTAGTGTGAGAAAGAGGGGCCATAAGATGGGAAACAGTATTTCACAGAGAAGCGCTGGGAAGAAGACGGCAGCGTTAGATCTCAAGTCAGGCAATGAATGCCCCCCTTTCTCCACATTCCACCCTACACAATTCTGGGCTGGAGCTATGTCACGGCCATCACAAGCCGGTGCGCTTGCTCCTTCCTTTATGCACCGGGTTTCTCCCGACTGTAGGAGGGAAGTGCGAGCCCCGGGTCTCCCTCTTCTCTCTTAATTTTTTGCTCCTTCTTCCTTAATTTTATTTGCCTGATTTCTAGCGCAAAACGAACAATTTCCTTGACGTCATCTGCAGTGTAAGGTGAATGATTGTTTTCGTGTAAGGGCTCGAAATGCAGTCGAGCCTGCAACAGAAGCGCACTAGGCTAGCCATTGTTTTGCCTTATTTGACTTCATTAGTCCGTTAATCATACGTACGAAGAACACTGGACGCAGAAACCACACAGACAGCGCGCAGGGTTTATTGCGTCCGGTGCGGTTCGTACCCATGAGTAACGCACTAATCGCGTCAAACCGTCTAGGCCCATTGGAAACTTAACTCATTCTGTCGTCGCTTGATGCCAGTGACGTGTTAGTGACAGGGGGGATGAGATGTTTTTCATTTTTTTCTGTGAGGCTGCTGCTTTCCCCAAGAGGCTTGCCGCAACGAGCCACACAATCTAAACTCTGAACTCGATATCAAGGCGATTTCACACTGACATGACGCGAAGGCGACGCGACTTGCTCTGGCCGCCTGGCGACAGGTTCCGAGCGACATGAAGTGCCCACACAGGCGAGTCAAGTTTCCAACTCGCTTCCCCGGACCTGTCCCTCCAAGCGAGAACTGGAAGGCGAGCAGAGGCGCTTGCCTTCTCCCCCTTCAGCTCGCTCATGAAGGTGTGAGTGGCATTGAAAGCCCAGAAAGCTGTAGTACGTCAATGACGAAGCCGGTGGTGCCTGTGTATGTGCCGTGCTTGCGGCGGCGGCAAGTGACCATACGCGCGAGTGTCTCCGGACTCACACCACAGGCCTTGGTCGACAGAAAACGTCACTCAGTGACCACAGAGTCGTTTTGGGTACTGACGTCACTAGTTTCAGTTGAGTACCGGGAAAAATGCTTTTAAACATAAAATTTGAACCTGTACGTATGTTGCTGCCGAGAAAACATCAACAAGGCTACAAAGGACAAGGACAATTTCTTCCGGCGATCAGAAATACCATGGAGTTGTCCTTAGTGCACCCTTTAAAAGCGCTTACCTGAGCCCGTAATCCCGCGATTGGCCGAACTTCAGACCATACAGTTATCACACAGTAAGCTATCCTTACTTTGCCACTGGAAGAGTTTATTTTGAGGACATAAAAAAAATCAGTATACGCATGTCAAAAAACTTGAGGGGAAGCTAAGCAGTGAGAAAGAGAACATAAGAGGAGAATTTGGGCAGAGGAAGGGAAGATGGGGTCCCTCCGCTTGGCGAGGTAAGGTCATCGCTAGAATGGAAATTCCTATCAGCGACCTGGAAGGCGTCTCGCTCTGTCAAGGCAGCCTGCGGCGCCTCGTGGCTTAGCAAGATAGGGGCGTCGCCCGCTAGTAAAGCGAACCTCATCAGCCCATGACGCACGCTTGGAGGCCTTGGCCAGATTGTGCTGTTCCGTGCTGGAGGCTGCCAAGGGGATTTGCGAGTTTAATTCTGGCAGCATGTTTATGCGTGACCTCTTCACAGCGCTTTAATAAGCCTCCCTTAATCCCTTATGGCCATTCGAGTGCTTCAATTCCTCGGATGAAATTGGAGTGAGTGGCATTTTTGGACGATAAATCTTTTTTCCTTATAGAGCCGTGAAGGGAAGTCATTCGATAAGAAGCGTGATTTGTATGACCGTCATTATCTCTTTCAGGCGCAGCATCCACATTTGTGTACGCGTCCTGAACGCTATCAAATCTCGCCTATACAAGGCGCAATTTCCACAAACGTGAATGCAAAACATGTGCTGAACTCTGAACTAACTTGTGTAGAAAGAGACCGAGTGAGACATGCAAAATGAACACAGGAACCTCAGGTGGTCGACAAAAATGACTTCGAAAAGTAGTTTAGCAAACGCATGGGGCCAAGGCCATCACAGGTTTGTTCACAGCAGAGAAATCAAGCAGGTATGGCTTAATGTCTGCAAGCAAAACCTGGCTCAGGAAGGTATCACCAAAATACGCCTCCTTTACTGGCTGGAAGCGAAGCGCCGAATTGAAAACCGCAATATTTGACATTTTATTCGTCTTAATCAAATAAGGCAGTCGCAGCAACACGTATTAGATGGCGCAGCAGTACTATTTCCAGAAGTAATTAATATCTAGAATAATATCGCCAATTCACTGTGGTGATGAGGATGGGAAAACAGTAGTGTTTGATACAATATGGGAGGCCTTAGAATATGAGGCAAACGTCTCTAACCAGAGTCGTCATCTCGCGCATCGAATGACTTTGGAGTAATAAGATGCTCGTAATCGACCATCGACGCTCATTTTTATCACGATTGTATGCTGTGAGCCCCATTGCCGTTATCGTACATGAAATTGATAAGATAGATCAAGCTTCCTTCACGCCTCCATTTTCACTAAACCACATCTCGATGTTCAACACTGATCGCTTTACGCAGTTCCTCCTGCACGCTTCAAATCCATTGTGAACTTGTACAGCGACATCTACATCCCAGCGCCCTTTTCTTCTGCACTCATCATACACCTAAATCTCATTTGGTTAAACGTTTGTGCTTCCGTTGCCAGGTATCAAGATAAAAAAAATGGCTGTGGTTTAGCTCTGATTAAACCTGTAGTGACGCGATAGCTACAGCTGGCCGAGTGAAACTCGCTCAGTCGAATTTCAAAGTCAGTCTTTCGCCGCTCCGTTTCGCTGGGCTTTCCTTCTTCACCTTCGTCCCTGGACGTGAATCCACTCTCCCTCCCCTCTCCACTCCTCCCCCACCCGGTTTCGCCGGGGCGTCGCGCCGCCGGCAGCTGCCACGGTGGCCACGGCGCCGCCACGCTGAAGGTTCGAAATGCTAGCGTAATGTAGGCGCGCGGCGCGCACACCAGCTGCGGGCTATGACGTCACTCCTCGCATGCGCACAGCTGGCGGAGTGGTGGTGACACGGCTCAGCGCGCAGCCACGCTGACCTCGCGAAGTGGCTGGCGTAGTGTAGCTGTCGCTACAAAAGAGAAAATTACTTATGTACACCGTGTCCCCAGGTAATTACCCCGAAGCAACCGCAGTGTCGTTGATATGGCTTTTCCGTACCAACAGTAATGGGCGGTTAAGCCGCGCGGACAGGTCATTAACCCTGTCATGCGTGGCGACGATAATAATAATAATTCGTTTTTTGGAGAAAGGAAATGGCGCAGTATCTGTCTCATATATCGTTGGACACCTGAACCGCGCCGTAAGGGAAGGGATAAGGAAGGGAGTGAAAGAAGAAAGGAAGGAAGAGGTGCCGTAGTGGAGGGCTCCGGAATAATTTCGACCACCTGGGGATCTTTAACGTGCGCTGACATCGCACAGCACACGGGCGCCTTAGCGTTTTTCCTCCATAAAAACGCAGCCGCCGCTGTCGGGTTCGAACCCGGGAACTCCGGATCAGTAGTCGAGCGCCCTATCCACTGAGCCACCACGGCGGGGCCGTGGCGACGAGACATACTTCCTAATTCATCGACTGCACTACCCAGAACACTGAGAGGTTAAAGTCCGGTAAGGAGAGCAGGGAAGAGAGAAAGGGCTAAGGAGAAACAGAACAGAAGAAAGGGGAGAGAAAAGAAGAAGGGGTGGGCCCAAGGGAAAACGGGAACTTTAAGCAAGCGTTTGCCGGCTTGGCTATCCTAGAATTGCCCCGCCGCGGTGGCTCAGTGGTTAGGGCACTCGACTACTGATCCGGAGTTCACGGGTTAAAACCCGACCGCGGCGGCTGCGTTTTTATGGAGGAAAAACGCTAAGGCGCCCGTGTGCTGTGCGATGTCAGTGCACGTTAAATATCCCCAGGTGGTCGAAATTATTCCGGAGCCCTCCACTACGGCACCTCTCTCTTCCTTTCTTCTTTCACTCCATCCTTTAACCTTCCCTTACGGCGCGGTTCAGGTGTCCAACGATATATGAGACAGATACTGCGCCATTTTCTTTCCCTCCAAAAACCAATTATTATTATTATCCTAGAAATAGTGAGAGAGAGCTAAGGGGGAAAGAAGAAGAGAGAGCTTTGTTTTGTGTGTAAAAGGACCTCGGTTATAGCTTCTCTGTGGTTAGTAGAATAAAAATCGTCCCATCAAATTCTAAAAAAATTAACAAAAGGAAAAAGGAGGGGGAACGAATGCAAAAAGAGAACATGCTCCAAACGATTTCATAGGCTAGTCGGTACCTGATGCTTACGTTCAAACAGCGTGACAACGAATACTGACAACACGGAGACACTAGGGAGACACCGGGCTCGTTGGCGCACAGTGTGAATATCAGCAAAAGAAATATTTTTGTTTGCTTTGGCCTCAGGTACGACACGACGAGGGAAACCGCTACTCAGGGACAGAAGTCTTTGTGTGGGATGGGCTGCAGTGCCGTCGAGTGTCACGTGAATGGAAGAAGGGGAAGGAGAAAGCAAAAAAGGAAGAGATTAGAAGAAAAGTACATAAATCAAAGTGGGAACGATATGGGGGGAAGCAAAGGAGGACCATCGAGACAATCGAGGTCCCGAAAACGACGGGAAAGAAATCTGGGTGAATAGGAGTGAAGTAAGTAGAGAACGAAAGGAAGAATTTTTGGGGAAGAAAATGAAAGGCAACGGAGGCACGGCATATAAAGCACGAGGAGAAACACAGGGAATAAAAGCAGGGACAAATGGAAGCAGAGAGAATAAAAAAAAAAGATAAGAACAAAGACGAAAGGGGTAGCAAAACAACAACGCAGTCGTAAAAAAGCGAGCACGCGCATTTGGCACCGCCGTGTTTTCAGAAGCAGCGTTGTTCGGGTGCATGCTATTTCGCGCACCTCTTTTCTTCTCCCTGCCCAAACAAAGCGAAGAGCAGCACGACAAACAGGTCGCGATACCCCCGCCTGTGAAGGTGCGCTTCGTATTCCTTTCTCACGTATGCGGGGAATGACTCTGAGCGTTATATATATAATTGGTGTATGTGGAAAGGGAAATGCGCAGTATCTACCTCATATATCAGCGGACACCTGAACCGCGTTGTATGGGAAGGGATAACGGAGGGAGTGAAAAAAGAAAGGATTAGAGTTGCCGTAGTGGAGGGCTCCGGGATAATTTCGACCACCTGGGGATCTTTAACGTGCACTCACAATCGCACAGCACACGGGCGCCTTACCGTTTTGCATCCATAAAGACGCAGCCGCCACGGTCGGGTTCGAACCCGGGAACTCCGGATCTGTAGCCGAGCACCTAACCACTGAGCCACCGCGGTGGGTGACTCTGAGAGAGAAAAATAGATTCCTGTGTGTCGCCCCCTACGTTCCATGGTTGGCAAGTCGCACATGTATATGCGGCACCAAGTGCTGGTTGCTGGCAATTGATACACGTGCGCGCTTACAATCACATTTTCAGAGGTTATTGTGAATTGTAGGCGTGTGTTTTTGTTGGCTTGAAAGGCTGGTTCTGCTGGAAAAAAAAAACTGACTAAATATCTAAACAGAATATCTATACACGCAACTGCATCTGAATGCAGTGCGCCTTGATAGGAAATGTCGCCTTTTTCAGTGCGTACCTTACTGAACCATACGCATGTAATCGCTGCAGTTCGTGCATTTCCAGGGAATGAAACTTGGAGTACAAAGTGCTGAAATTGTCAAAGAGCCAGGAAAGCGAGGAGATCTTATATGAAAAGTAGATTTCTCACTTCTAGGGCACGAAAATTCATGTTTTAAGTATTCTTATAGCCGGCACCATTTATTTCCAATGACATTATTTTTTTTTGTCGTTCGTGATTTGCTTTTCGTTTTAAATAATAACTTTGTCAAATACCTATATCATCACGCTATCACGCACCAGTCTATCACGCACCAGAAAAAAAAACTTTATATATTTCGTTTTTATTAGAGTAGCTGATTTTTTATAGTTTACTTTACAGCTGCTTTAAAACATATGCTTCATTTTAGAACACGAATACACATCAGTAGTTAACCCGCAGAGGAAGGCGCCTAAGTTCAAGGCCAAGGTATACTACTCTCAACGATAAATGTAGGCATCCTGCAAAGTAGTGAACGTTACAATTTTTGATAATAATATTAATTGGTTTTGGGGGAAAGGAAATGGCGCAGTATCTGTCTCATATATCGTTGGACACCTGAACCGCGCCATAAGGGAAGAGATAAAGGAGGGAGTGAAAGAAGAAAGGAAGCAGAGGTGCAGTAGTTTCAACCACCTGGGGATCTTTAACGTGCACTGACATCGCACACCACACGGGTGCCTTAGCGTTTTTCCTCCATAAAAACGCAGCAGCCGCGGTCGGGTTCGAACCCGGGAACTTCGGAAGGTAAGGATTTCGTGGCAGAATTTAGAGGTAATTTTTGTTCTTCCAAGTTGTTACTCGTGTATGCGGTTTTTTTTGTGTACTTCTTAACGTTCTTGTATTGTTTGCCTCTTTTTGGACTCTAGCGCTCATGATGTACCTACGTAAATTATTTGCTACGCCTGAAAATAAAATCACTAATTTTTTGCAGCTGTCACTAAAGACAACAAGATGCACCGAACAGAAGTTTAATCCTTGATGTACTAAGCTACCTGTCCTCTCTTTTAAGCTGTACACGCTAAAAGGCAAGGCCTTAACATTGCTAACATAGAAAGGATACTTCTATTGAATGGCCTGGTACCACCTCAAGATGAAGACGGGAGCCGGCACCGGAAATTAGATTCTGTCGACACTCGTTTTACGCCCAGGTTTCCCCCGCCAGGAATTTGCGGCTTCTTTCTTCTGTTTGCCCTTATTTTGTGTCGCAGATTTCCGGGTTCCAGTGCCGCTGCGAGGATTTTTGAAGTGGCCTTATGCTCGCTATCTATAAGAGAAAGCCTTACTCGGATTAGGCAAAGACCCGGACGCCTTGAGTGTCGTTTCGGATTTCTGTTCGCCTCTCGCATCATCGACCCAAGGAAAAGCGGCGCATAAGCGAGGGCTGGAAGTGGCGTCGTGTGTCCATCACGTGTCAGCGAGCTCATTAAGGAGTCGAATGAGGCGGAGTCACCATAAATAAAGCGCGTATACAAACCTAGGTCACTGTGAGTCGTCTTGTGCTTCATGTTTGTCATGAAAACCAACTCCTCAAAAAGGCGAGCGACAAAGGAAAGAGGCGACAAACATTGCGCTTCGCTTGTGCCGATTCTCGCATGGTATCGCTTCGCTGCTTGCACTGAAAGAGCTATACGACCATAAGGAACAGAAGATCAGCACAGTACCCTGGGCATCCAAGCGTGGCTCCAGCTCACCGGTCTTCTTGCACAATCTCAATAAAACTTGAAAAAGGATATGAGCCTGAAATAGTGTAAGACGACAACTCGACGAATCTCCTCTGCCAGCGTTCCTAACCTCGATATAAAGCTTTGTGTTATATTGCAGTGTGGAGTGGAATGAGCACGCTATTTTTTTCTACGTCGTCATCTGTACGCTCAGTTTGGGCAACAAGTGCTTTTAGCTCTGATTCTCCGGAAAATCGGGCGAAGAGTGTCCGAACCTAGACAATACAAGTGCCAGTCCTGTTGTTTGTGCCTTCGTCATCTGTGCCTGTTTTTTGCGCTGCACTACTTTTATTTAAGATAAGATTTATCTAAACAAGAGCTTGATGCCGAACTTATCAGAAAGATTTCTAACAATCATGTCAGGATGGTCGCAGCAGAAAATATATACCTTATTTAGAGGCCTTGCGGTATGTTTGTGCCTTCTATCGACGGCGAGATGGACTATTTTTTGTCTCTGTATGTTAGTTGAGCCCTCAGTTGAGCAGGCACACGATGTATGGCTTGAGATTAGATACATTGCAGAAATCTTTCGAACCTGTCCGGAAACCAGCTTTGTTTTTTCTGTATATATTCGTATCAGTCCAAGGACGGGTAGTTCAGAGAGATATAAAAGCTATATACCTTCACCTTCCCCGAAGGCTAACAAATGGCAGTATTATCTCTACAGATCCTCTCTCTCTTTTTCCATCCGCCCGATGACAGGACCGATTGGAAGGTCCATATGGGGTCCGCTCATCTCGGTGACCCCACCAGGAGAAACGTGTTACACTGCGTGCACAGACACTTGAAAAATACTGTAAAGTACTTGCATCTGACTGCATTACGACATCGGTACATCCCAGCTGCCATTTATACTACTTTCTTTCCTTTTGTATCCTCTAGTGCAGAGTAGTAGGCCAGATACATGTCCAACTGGCCGCGCTTCCCCCGTCCTCCTCCTGCCTGTTAATGGGAGAAATCTCTCTCTTTCTCGAGCATGTGATCTAAGTGTGTACAGGTGCCCCTAAATGTTTTTTTAACACCAAAATCACGAAACATTTCAACCTCCTCGCTGACTACAAGCGCAGCCAGGCACATAGGGGTGCATTGTGCAGGTCGCACTGGGAACTACAAAGCACACACTTCAGTTCAGGGCTGTATGCTTAGGCAGCCCAGTTATTAGTCTTTGTTGTAATTTTTGTGTTCCGGAAACTTTTGTGGCCACCCGTACCTTGTTGAGATGGCATCACATTCTTGCTGGTCAACGCGGAAGTTTGTTCATGACAGGCTGCGACGTCGAAGGCGACGCTGAAGACAGCCGCGTACGCAGGTTTTGCTGCATGAAAAGCTTCACTTAAATAGTGCATGACTTCGAAAAAAAAAGCGTACTCTGCAAATTGCAGGACAGGGGTAGCGGCACGTTTGCAAGAACGTGATTCAAATTTGGCGTTCAACTTGAGACTGAATAAAATCGTGCGTAAATACTGCTGCAAAGCATTGCAGTGTTTGCTCATGCTCAAACCCGCCAGCATGCGGCTTTGTTTGTGACGAGAGATGCGCCGAGATTTTTTCCGGAATATTTGTAGCCTCGGAACTGGCCCTACGTTGTTCAAGGTTATCGCAGGCGCTTTAAGCACTTTCTCTAAAAACTTCTTCGTCAGCTTGAATTGAACAAGTCGATAGCGACGGCGATTCTACTCTTCGACCACCGCCGGACACGTTAGTTGCTATCGCCGCCGCCGAGTTGTTCATTTCTTTCTGGGCGCAATTCATAGCAGTCAAGAAGATCCTTTGAAATCCCTTCTCAGTCTTCGCTGCAGCACTACCGTGAGCTCGACGTGTCAATATGAGAAGTTGGAATTGCTAACTGGTACTGTTTGTCATCTTGAGAACTAAAGGCGCGTACAGACTATACACGAAGAAAGCACCCAACACCGATGCCTATTAAGGCATACGTAGTTTACGAGGCATCTGATATCCAGCTGATGCGAGGATCGTGGTAGTGGCTTGTGCTAACACGATTTGTTACGAGTTAGCGCTTCTGCTGCCTGCGCCCTTCGACCCCTTCCTGTATGGTCTTACGTGCTCAATTAACACTGCGCAAATAATTGTACTGAACACAATGCCTAGACGCGTATTGTTTTTCTCCCTCTGGCGCTGCGCATCCTGCAGCGATACATGTGTGATGGGGTGAAGGAAGCAGAAAGTGCTTCCATCAGCAACCCTGCGTATGTGGGTAACTGCACGAGCTAAACCATTTGCACTAGCCAGTCTCTAGCGTTTACTGTGCATTTTTGTTTGTAAGTGGGGAGGAATCAAATATAATGAAGGCGATATAATGCTCACAAATTTGTTGCTAATGTGGCAAGCTATATTTTCAAACAGGTAAGCACTGAGCCACTTGAGATAGAGAGAGAGAGAGAGAGAGCCACTAAAGAAGGAGAGAGCTACTAGAAACTTGAAACGAACAGAAGTAATGCCGCAGCCGAAGTGTTCATTCTGTGACCTCCCGAACCCACCGTACTCTCTCTTTAGAATCGCTCTCTATGCTCGATGTTTTACCTACCAGGGAGAAGAACAAAAAGAAAGTAGAGGTAAGCTGGGTATATTCCGATGAATTAAAAGGGAACAACGCAAACACAGGATGAAGAGAGGGACGTACAACACAGCCCGCAACAACACCTTCGTGATTTCCGATGGAAGCAGAAATCGAATAGACTTCCTCGTTTTCTTGAGTGCCTCGTTGGCCTGTTTATTCCGACAGCCACAGGTTCGAAAGCTCTAAAATTAGGCGTCTTCTTGCCAACGCGGGCCAACCCCCGTTTTGCCAACCATCAGCTCATTGACAAAGATTGATTTCTGTTACCCCCACTCTGCCGTAATACAACCTCTGCAAGGACAGTTTCTGTACGCTGCTGTGAGTGCAGGAAATGCGAGGCATTCGTTTTGTTAATTCTACTCTGCAAATGTTCTCTTCCCAATCGTCACGACGTCGGCTTTGCTTTTATGTTCTCATGAAGTGCATGCACATGAACTCTCTATCTCATACACACAAACACAAAAACAAACAGAGACAAGCAGTGTCGCTGCAGAATCGGTATTTTTTTTGCATGAACATTAATTACCACCAAACCTAAGCCCGCTTAATAAAATTCACTCCTTGGTCTTTCTAGAGTAGCTGCCCGGTCTGCGGAGAACACCCATAACTACATCACGTTACACGGGCCTGGCAGAAAGCAGATTAAGCACCAATACACAACATACCAACACCCGAGCAGTGGGAGGCTGCGCTATCTAGCAGAAGCTTTAAAGACCAGCTCAAGCTGATCGACAGGGCTAGCAAGTCGTTCCCAGCCACTGGGACCTTGGCTTGAGGCCACAACCACTACAGAAGACTTCGTATTACGATTCGATAAAATTTTTCATTCATCCATTCACCCAGGTTTTTGTTCTGCATTGCTTTCATTCTCATGGATACAGCTCGCTGTTTCGCCATACCCTATACTTGATTGTTTTATTACTCCTCACATATGCTTCCCATGTGCTCGTTCAACTATTTGTCTTGGCGACTTTCATTCATTCATTCATTCATTCATTCATTCATTCATTCATTCATTCATTCATTCATTCCGATGGTATTGCTGTACGGAAGCACAACAACGAAAACACCACATCAAAACGCAGCGCCCAGCAATGGTTACGTTGGAACGGCCATAACTTTTCATGACAAAAATCTTTCGACCAACGGGCACAATCGCTTTCACGTATTTTTCTTGGAACTATGAGTCTTCATTTTATATATCTTATTTCAATACACGCTTAACGGCTCTTACTTCAAGGGTAGCACATAGAAAAGTGGCATTGCAGTGCTGATTGTATGCAGGCAACTCAGGAACAAATGTGGGCCCAGCGAAAAGAACAGATTTTTTCAATAAGCAATGTGAATTTCTTTTCGGTGCATGTCTCAAGAACTGCAGCATTAGTTATACGTTTGTTTTTAGTCAGAGCTTGTACGGGCTTTATGTGCATGAATTCTTCCGCACGCACTGATGAGCACCCCTTCTTCGTCAGGGCAGCTGCTGTTCGGAACTTGCACATGTCGAAGCACAATCAGTGTCATATAAATTTCTGCTAACCACAGTACACGCTAAAGAGTGCGCTCTTGTATACTTAAAAATATATATCTAGTAGAAGAAACGTTGCAATAAAGTAATAAACATCAGTTAGGTTATAGACACTGTGATGTGGTCAGGTTGACGGATACATCCATAGGAGGAATGTTCTTCAACAGAACGTTTTTTTTTAAGACTTGGCTGTTTTCTCCGACAAATAAAATTAAGATCCAATGTTCAAACACCATTGTTGCGATTGAATCTGTCAATATGAGGCCAGACATTGTTTTTCCTTCAGTCACTGTCTACTGCTGTTTCCTTCAGCTCGTCAACGTTGACGTCTATCTTTCCTTGTCCTCCTGACCTGGCCTGAAATCTCTGCCGGGGCTGTACCTGCGGACCTGTGCATCCTGCCTGGCGTCACGGACTTCGCGAAACTGCTGTCGCGCCCCTGGTGGCAGCGGCGAAATTAGTCACACGGGCGGCAGCGATGGAAGGACGCTCCCCTTAACTATTTTTTTCTTTCCGCCAATCCAGGTTGGTGAAGTCGCTTCAGTTTATCCGTGCTTAGCGCTATTTTCGCTACTGCCGTTGCCCCCGTGTTGCGCGCTTTGCCGCCGTGCTGCGTGCTTTGCCTTTGTATGAGCGGCTACTGTCGGCCTGCAGCCGTGTGCTCAAACTTCTCCCTTGGACCATGGCTTCACGTGCCACATCTGCAATGAGCTCCTGCCAGACGACGGACGCTTCCTGACATGCTGCGAATGTGAGTGTTCTTCTCATATTAGTGGCTGTTCTGGCTGGTCAGAATCAACGTTTAAAGCCAAAGGCGAGACCGGCCGCCACACTTAGAGGTGCATGGCCGGTCGTCCATCAAAGGTCAGCTTTGTTAGAGTGCCCACAGAACCCGATATTGTTGTCTGTCTGGAGTTCATAACTAAAAGGCTTGATGCCCTGGTTGACCTGCCTGTTCAGTTTGGAGAAATTAAGGCCTCAATTCAGCTGATGTCAGCAAAGTATGACGTTGGTGGAAAGTTGGGCGAGTCGGTATTGATCCATGGACGAGTAGCGCTCGTGCTGTGTGTTCTGTATTCGTCCGTCGTCTTGTTTTCGCGCTCCTTTTCTAAGTATGACGTGATCCTAAACCGACAGGCTGAGCAGGAGAAGGATATTAGTAAGTTTAACAAGCGTGTAACCAAGCTTGAGGCTAGCTGCACTGCATATGACATTGAACTAATGAAATAAACTAAATGACTTTGAATGGCGTAGCAGGAAACTCAATCTGGAAGTTCATGGCATGCCGGTAGCAGAAAACGAATACTTGATGTGTAAACTGAATGATCTAGATGAGACCATCTACGTGCCAGAGCTAAGAAAATATGGTACTGGCGCTGTTCGCAGTCTTTCTTCAAAGCAAAATAAAACGCATAGAATAATTGTCCTATTTGCTCAACAGTCAATTAGCGACTTATGGCTGGAAGCTCGTAAAGAACTTCGGAATATTTTATCGAATGTTTCGATCACCGAGAGCATGATCATCAGAACAGAGACCTGCTGCGCCACACAAAGAATTGGACAAAAAGCCACGATTATAAGTTTTTGTGGCATTGCGATGGCAAGATAATTATCAGGAAAAAAAGGATAGTGATAGTGCCATTCTCATTCGCTGTGCCGCAGACCTTAACAGTCTGTGATACACTTTGGCCTGGCATTCCTTCCGGTATTTTTTTCTTCGGTGTCCTGTCACCTTAAATGCTTCCTTCTTTCACTTCTCAAGCAAACTTCTCAGATCTTCTCAATGACGATGGTCGGCGATGCCTGAATAGAATACATTGTAACCTTACATCCGGAAGAAATAAGCGAAATGAACTCGATTATCCTCTCACTGAAGCACATGTTTGCTTTGATCTTATGACGTTTTCTGAAACTTGGCTTGCCTCGCCGGACGATGGTGTGTATACACTTCAGGCACACAAATCGTATTATATTAGCCGTAGTGACAAAAGGGGTGGCGGTGTAGCAATGCTAGTTTCAAATTTAATGCATTCTGAGCTACTGTCTGAATTTTGCTGTATCAATCAAACAATAAATCAATCCTTTATTTCAGTTTGTACATACAAACTGGGGATGAAACCCTTGTGATTAAATGCGGCACAACGGTATTCTGTGTGTGCTACCATCCTCAATCCACCAACGTCCAGTTGGTTTTTCTTTTCTTCATTCATTTTTAGACTTTGTGTGCGCAAGAAAATATGAATTATTTTTGGTGGCGACCTGACCATAAATATGCTCGTTAATACCAATGAAAAATTATAACTCGAATCACCGTTAAACACCCATTCCTGCATAATTTTATATCAGCAACAAGAATCACTACACAATCAACGACAGTTTTAGACCTGTTATTAGCAAACTTTGATGCATCCCTCGTTCGAGCTTGTACTTTCTTAAATACCCCCCACCCCTCATTCATATGGGCTCAGCTTTTGAGCGAAAAACTGGGACCAAGTTTTGTGTTCACGCCAGATATGAGAACAAAGGGACGTGAAAAGTATAGACAAAAAATTATAAAAACCTGGCCCAGCTTTGAGGCCTGTTGCGAGTTCAGCTCACAACCGACGACGCGAGATACAATGCAGCCGAGGCTTTCTTTTTTTTCATCTTTTTTCAGGGTGGAACAAAGGACGCAAGAGCACCATGGTGGATTTCCGACGGCAACGCCTGCGGCAGTATTTTGCAGTGCTGCACTTCAGTTGAAAAACGCCCGGTGTGTGGCCCTGTGAATTCAAATATTTTCGTCGTGCGTTGGTCTATGTGCATGCCCTGTAACAACTGTTTGATGTTTGTTTTCAATGCATGTTTTGACAGAGTTTGTTCATTGGTTTGATTTTATAGTTAACTTTTATCTATTACGTCCACAAGAGCCGACTTTTTGCAAACAGAGCCATGTATGCCAAAACGGGAGATGATTCGTTTTGTCAGTGCTAATGTGGACAAAACACAAACATTTAACTACAATTGTATGTTCCATGAGAATATCGATATCGTATAAATAACGCACATAGCATAGTATGACCACATGCTCATTGTGTGCAACTTACTCAGCCAAAAAATTGTCAAATGATACCGAAATAGGATTTCCTGTGGTGTAAAGGTGATGTCTGAATGTAGATATGACATATTAAAAGGAAAATTGAGAACTTAAATGTCAGTGCGCTGGGGATACGATTTATTTTACACACTCGAAGTGTTTAGCAGTGCACTCGGAAAGTCAGCTTAAGATGGCAGGAAAAAGTGGTAGTGGTTTAGCGTAGTTAAAGTGAGCAGACGTGCGAAATCAGGGGTTCATTCTTCAATTGGAGGGGACTCTTATGCTCGGCCTAAAGAGTATGACGCGATAACTTTAGTGGCTTAATGCCCATATATGCAAAATTGGTCATTCTCTACTTGACATTAATAGATGGCGGCGAGTCCTCGTGCCGTTACCAATGCAGTGGCGCAGCAGTTAAGCGATGCACTGGCAGGTGACTGTTTCTATTACAGCCACTGGTATGGATTATGCGGCTCGTTTTGCTCATCCCGAGCAACCTCTCGCGATCGAGCGACGCTCCTCCGAACTTACCCGAGTTACTACCCGAGCTTACCTGAGTAACACAGGTAAGCTCGGGTAGTAACCCGGGTTGCTAGGCAAGGGCACAAAATCGAAATTACCGGCGTACGTACGCTGACAAGATTCTTGGTCGGTGTTGATGAGCGTATGAGTGCTTTCGCGCGAAAATTTAGACACAGCACCGGCGACGGAGGTGTGCTGTTATTGATTTTCGAAATAGTAGCAAACCTGCAATAAATTTAAAAAACAGGCATCGCGTGTATCGATGGAGTGAGTATGCGGTGAAGATCAACGGAACATTTTTTATATGCGAACGCCTTATGCGTTGTGCGTGCGATATGTGTATTACGCGTGGTTGCCTCTCTAGAGGAGAATGATCCGGGGGTGATGACATTACTACCTTCTGACTTGTACTCATGGCTTATTACGAGAGTTCATTACATTCTATGTGAAATAGCAGCCAGCTCTTAAAAAAGATTGCCTCAATTTTTTCGAGTGTCATCTAATCAGAGCAAGGCGAACGTAATATTGCTGCGGATACTTTACTACCTTGAGTACTACATCTGCACTTAAATGCATTTAAAGCAGCGCATGCGGTTTGTGTGCAAGTTATTCAATGACCTCTTCAAATACAGTGGAAAGGCACTGACTAAACCTTCTCCTGCATTCAGGAATAAGCAAGCGCATGCAGTGCTTTCTTTCACAGAAGCTTATGGCACTCGGGTATTTTTGTTCAGATATATGAGTCCCCAGAGGCTTTCAGTAATAAAGTCTTATAATAAACTGCACATCTCCAACCAAAATTTTAATTTCAACCCAACGTTTCGAAGCCGACTCGGCTCCTTCATCAGGGGTGTCTGAGGGCAGTAGCTAGCGTCTTTTAAGTATGGAGGGGGGGGGGGGGGGGGGGGGTTGAAAAGAACGACAGCTGTGTCGCGAAAGGCGCGGGGCGCGAAAGGCGCAACCTGGAGATCCGATTTCGGGTCTACAGGTTGCGCACAAGCCCACAAACACTGTTGCGCTTTGCCTACCTGTTCCCAAAGACCGGCCGCCGAGAGAAAGAGCCCAAGGCATTGTCTACCAAATTCCATGCGCCGACTGCGACGCAAGCTACATCGGCGAAACCAAAAATTTCAAAGAAGGAATTCGGCAACATAAGAACGACGTTCGCAAATTCGCAAGAGAGCGCAATCCTGTAGCCGAACATTCCGAGGACTCCGACCATAGAATCAACTTTGAAGAAGCCCGCATCCTCGGAACCGAAACAAATTACCACAAGAGGCTCCTCCTGGAATCCTGGCATATCCAAACCACCCCGAACAATATCAACCGCACAAAAGGAAACCTGGCCCCCGGTATATGCCCAGGGGCTTCGCTCTTCAACGCAACGAAAAAAAAGTCGCCATTCAGCACCTCCCTGCAGTGCGCCAGCGTGACTAACAGCCTAAAACCCCTCCCCTCCCCCGCGCCTTTCGCGACACAGCTGTCGTTCTTTTCACCCCCCCCTCTCCCCTCCATACTTAAAAGACGCTAGCTACTGCCCTCAGTCACCCCTGATGAAGGAGCCGAGTCGGCTTCGAAACGTTGGGTTAAAGTTAAAATTTTGGTTGGAGTTGTGCAGTTTATTATAAGTCTTCAAACCCAACCAGACAGGCAAATCTGTCAAAATGTTTAGTTTTCAGTAATAAAGTCACACATACTTTGTGCCCGGTCATGTAGGGCACAACACGAAGCATTTTCTCAGTCGGTTCCCGCAGGGAAAAGAAACAAGCATTCGTCGAACTCGATTTTGCCTCTCATGAAACTGAGACGCACAAAGAGCGCCTTGAAAAAATATATAAAAAAAACTTTCCAACACAAGCTAAAAAACATATAAGAGCTCCAAACTAGGTTATCACTCGAGAGTGCAGCTTTCGGGTCCCAACGTGAGTAAACCTTCCGGGATAGCATAGATGGCGAATTGGTTTGGGTGGAGCACCAGTTTCTTTTCGATCGCACTCGATGTCGTTCTTGTGAAGAAAGAAAGCAAGTATGAAAAGGAAACAATAGCCCCTGTACTGTTGTGCGTTTTCTTGCAGGGCGTCGAGAAAGTTTCGAGTGCTGCTGAATGTGGAGCGGTCTTGGTTCGGGCGATGAAGAAAAATCACCTCGAAACAAAAAAAAACGCCCAATAAGGTGTCATTTCTTTCTTTCACTCCCCGCATCTCACAAGCGAAGCCGGGGAAGCCTTGGAGATAGAGCAAAATAAAGATAGGGTATGAAGTCGAAGGTGACCTGCAAGCTTCAGTAGCTGAACAATGAAAAAAGAAATTCGTGACCTCAAACGGTGACAATTGAAGAAAACATTGGAGAAATTTCCGCTGCTGTAGCTGAAACTGAGGAAAATTGAAGATGTTCAGCTGAGTAACCTCTGTACGCCGCCTTATTCTTAGCCCAATCACGAAATCTGGTTGTGCGACATTTGATGCTTAGAACAAGAACACCACCAAAAGTGTGCCTTTTACGGCAGACTGATGAAATCTAGCAGATCCAGTATTTGGTAGTACCTACAAACACCAGCACTAGGAGCTAGCGGAATAGTTCGTTGGTTGTCCTTCAAGATATGTTAGTTTGGAGTGAAACCTTTGGTGAAGTAGTACTGCAGTAAGGGTCTTGCTGATTCTGGCGCAGAAGTGGAAGACAGATAATTGATGGTGATTTTACTTCATCCACCCCCCCCCCCCCCCCCCCACGCGCCTCAGGAAAACACGAAGGAAAAAATCCCAGGCCGGTTACAAGTGTGTAAAGCAAACGCTTGAGCCTTAGCTATTATGTGACAGCCAAGGAGTTACCACACGGATGTTCTTCCTTTTTTCTTGCTGAGTCAGGCAGTCGGAGATGAATACGGACATTGCAAAAGTTAAGTCATACTGTTAAGTCGGTTCCGGTTGGCTTCTCTGGGTCCCAACCAACCAACTCCTGCAGCCTAGGTGGACGTCCAAGCTATTAGGCCACCCATCGCAGAAGGTAAAGGAGTTTCTGGTACATGTTCAATCTTCTGACTTGATACATTGCACGGAAGAGTAGTGTTTGCAGCTTAGAACACGTGGAGGACGTTTTCTTTTTTTCTGCTCGTCAATAGTCGAAGAAAGAGCGTTACAATGAAGCCTTGTGTTTTCTTGAAAGAAACGTTCGTTTTTAAGCATGATTGGGATGCAGCATAGTAGGGAAGAACTTGCAGAGTTGATTCAATTTTTATTGCATCTGAAGAAATGAAACATAATTTATGTCCACGCAATAGATACAATGTTGTCAGACGGACAGCTAGGCAGCTTTAACTGGCGTTTTCGTGCTATTCTTAATTTTTCCACACAGAAGAAATATCTGGAAGTGGATGATAGTATGCCTATTGATACTGACGGGAGCTCATCGAGCTACGGAATTAAATATTAAAGGCATAGGAAATTACAGGAAAGAAAAGAACAAGAGGTATACATGATATATTGTTGTTTTGAAGGTGACATATTTAGGTTGACAACGCTGAAGTTAGTGCCTAATGCAATGTTTAGTAAACCAGAAAAACTAAGGAAGTTGAGCATTCGAAATAATTAACACCAAAGCAGGCATCAGCTTTTGCGGCCGAAATAGCATGGGCCCGAAATGAAAGCGTTTACCACGTTGCCATGGGTCCTTAGCTCTAGGTTTTTTCTTCTGCTGATGCTGGGGCAATAAGACATTTGTAAACTTGTAAGCGCGTGCTGGCTAGCGTACGAGCCTCTTTTGCTGCAAATTCGCGAACGTATTTAAAAACGAAGAAAAAGCAGAAGGATCATACGAATAATGCAAGCAGTAAAATGTCAAATAAAATTAGTGCAAAGGAACGTAAAAGACAGTACGATTTAATAAATAATGTCAAGTAAAACAGAAGGCACATCTGGAGAAAACGGTAGGAGAATCGACCCATCACACAAAGGTGCTCCATATATAACAAAAAAGAATGAATTTATAAAGGTTGTCTTTAAAAAATTGCCAGCACCTTCGACCCTTGTGGAAGTGCACACATAAAAATTAAGTAATAGGAATAAAGCCTGCTGTTTAACATCGACTGCCAAAAAAAGTCTAAACCGTATTCAAGAACTAAATGTACCGCCGGGTAACAAAAAATGTAATCGTTAGGCTAGGAAAGAAAGCGAATACATGTCGCCTTACGGCTGCAGTTTGTAAGTAAATAATGTGCTTCTCCTCACTTCAGATAGCCGTCATAAATAAGCGGCTCTTAGAAGTAAAAACTTCAGCTGGAATATTGCTGAAGGCAAGTCCTTTAGGGCACAAAAATGAATTTTCACGTTTTTCCTTCCTTTTGAAAGGATAAAAAAACACATTGCTCAATTCTCTTTCGCGGGCGATGAAATCGAGATTCGCAATTCCTGGTAGAAGCAGGAAATCAAGCAGAGAAAAAAATAAATACCGCGCCTGAAAGCTGAGCTGAGAGACAAGACAGCAGCTTTAAAGATCTATTTCGGGAGAGAAAAATCATGGTCAGACGGCTGCAGAGCCGGCTCGCTGGATCATCTTACTTATTTCGATTTTAGATGATGCTTATGTTGCAAGTGACGCAAATGAAAACAAAGAATGAAATTAAACTTTAAATGCCTGCAGCTATGTCGGCCTCGTGTCCGCTTCGTGGCGCGCAAGAGGAAAATTCGAAGTCTAGCCGGACGTAGATTGGCCTCGGTTCCCGCTGAAATAAAGCAATGCGCCGAAAAAGCTGAAAAAACTTCCTATTGGAGACGCTTTTTCCCAGCCCGCTTGCAATGCTTAGAAAAAAAAACAACAGAAGGACACGAAATTTAACAAGACAGCGTTCGCCCCCTAAACCACAGCCTCAGTTGAAGAAGAAAAAAATGCTGCTGGATTTCTGAGAGAAGCAATTGAAGAAGTGTCGAAAGGAGATTGTAGGCGCGAGAGGTGGAGATGAGAAAAAGCACTTAAGTTTTTAGGGTGACCGAAGCTGACCGGTGCGTTACTGGCGGGTTGTAGCCGCAGTAGCAAAAATATAGAAAACACCGGAAAGAGGGAGCAATGGAAAGGTTTTAGTCACACAAACATTATTTGGAGTGGTAGTTTCATTCCAGAACGCCAGCGGTACCCGAATGGCTTCCGCAGTCCAGAAATGAGGCCCTTTTAATTTATCAGGCGTTGAAGCCAGAAAGGCGGAAGTTCTGCACTTAGAAGAACGAGACGGAAAGACAGCGCACATAATGTGGCTGTTCACTCTGTACCGTGTTTCATCAAACTTGTTGTTTTCTTCTGTTTTTATGTCGAAATCGCACTGTCAATATTCGCTCCTATAGACTACAATCTTCCTACCAGAACATTTGCCAAAGCATTCGCGTAGCTGTCTCAAACCTTGACCCTGTGACTTCACTGCATGAAGAGAAGTAGTGTAGCTACTGAGCCGAAGTACCCGGGTTCGAACCCGACCGCGGCGGCTGCGTTTCGATGGAGGCAAAACGCTAAGGCGCCCGTGTGCTGTGCGATGTCAATGCACGTTAAGATAAGATAATATAAGATAAGATAAACTTTATTGCTCTAGTTTCTATACACTTCAGAGTTCAGAGGTCGTCTTCCTTTTGCGATGTCTTCGCCCTCTTCAGCGGGTGGAGCCCCTATTCCAGGGCCCCATTGGATCTGGCAGCTTTCACAGCATGTTGTACCAGCCTTCGTTGGAAGGCTGGATTGTGGCTGGAAAGCGCTTCCTCCCACTGCTCCCGACGCGGTTCTTTCTGATTATGGAAACTATAATGGTCCTTGCACTCTCACGTTGTGTGATACGCCGTGGGTCCGCCTCCGCATTTGGGGCACGTGTCCCTGTACTGCGTTGGATACATCTTATTTAATATGAAGAGATTAGCTAGGGTTTCTGTTTGGAGCCTCCTCCATATGACCGCCTCTACCTGAATCAGGCTAGAGTACGGTCCCGCATATCTTTTCTTTACTCCCGTGTATTAATTACTGATTTCTGAGAAGGCGGGCATTACGTTTTCTGAGGCCCTATCTGGTCTGAGTGGTTGACAGGCTCGGTTCGTGTAAGCTCGAGCGGTCTCATCGGCCCTGATGTTGCCCCATACTTCCGCATATCCGGGTACCCAGAAAATAACATGCCTCGCCTGGTCCATTTTTGGAGCCACTTGTGCTAGGACCTGTATTGCACATTTACCTATCCTTCCTTTTATATAGTTCCTGCACGCATCTTTCGAGTCGGTCAGGATGGTTAAAGATTTTACGATCCGGTTGCCTTCGGCGATCGCTAGAGCAACTGCGAGTTCCTCGCCCTCATCAACCGTACCGTTTTTAATGGATGCGCTAGCAAATTCTGCGCCCTCCCAGTTGAGTGCTACCGCTGCCATTCTCACGTCTTTTCCTCTATATCTGGACGCGTCCACATATATTGTATTTTCATTGACCGCCAGTTTATGTTCTATGTATTTTCCTCTCGCCTTTCTCCTAGCTGGGTGTAGGTTTATGTCCATGTTCTTGGGGAGCGGGCAGACATTGATAGTGGCCCTGATGTTGTCGGGGATGTCTGCTTGCTTTTCTATATTTTTTCTAAGTTGTATCCCAACTTTGCTAGGATTCTTCTGCCGCTTCTTGTTTGCACCAGCCTTTCCTTTTTGCGTCTCTAGCTTTGCCTCTTCCAGCTGTTCGAATGTATTGTGAATGCCGAGTGCTAGTAACTTCTCGTTTGCTGTATGCATCGGCAGATGAAGGCCCGTTTTATACTCCTTCCGAATGATTGCGTTGATTTGGTCTCTTTCCCCTTGGTTTGTTCGGAGGTATGGGAGGGAGTAGGTCACCCTACTTATGATCAAACTTCTTACGAGTTTCAGAGTGTCGCTTTCTTTTATGCGACGTTTTCTCTGCGATACTCTGGTTATCATTCTTGCCACTTGCGTCGCAGCCAGATTAAGCCGGTTGATTGCGAATCCGCATCTCCTGTTTGTTTGGATCCACATTCCGAGGATTATGACCTCTTCCCTCTCCGGAATGTGGCTTCCTTCGAGCAGGATTTCTGCCTTCTCCGGGTTTTTCTTCCCTCTCTGGATTGTGAGGATCTCCGACTTTTCAGTGGAGCACGCCAGTCCTCTTTCTTTCACATACTCTTCCACACACGTCGCCGCTTCTTGTAAACTTCTCTTTTTTTGTCCTAGCGTTCCCTGGTTGGCCCATATCGCGATGTCGTCCACATAGATTGCGAAGCCGATGTTCTCGATCTTTTCGAGTCTTCTTGCTAGTTCTATCATCGCTACGTTGAAGAGTGCCGGTCATATGACCGAGCCTTGCGGCGTGCCCTTGTTTGGCGTGTTGATTTTTTCTCCTCTGAACTCCTCGATTCCCACAGTGGCTGTCGTGTTGCTTAGAAAGGCCCTGGTGTAGTCGTGGATCTTCTTTCCGCAGTTAGCGTTGTTGAGTCCCTCCATGATAGCGGCGTGGCCTACATTATCAAAAGCGCCTTTGACGTCTAGGGTCATGACAACGTTTTCGCCATTGTACGGGCCTTGCGTTAGGTCTTCTTTGATCTGAAGGAGGACGTCCTGCGTGGACAGCTTTGCCCGGAAACCGAACATGGTGTTCGGGCAGTGCCCCTTCTCTTCTAGGTGTTGTAGTCGACGGGTGACTATTCGCTCAAAAAATTTTCCCAGGCACGACGTTAGCGATATCGGCCTGAGGATTTCTATTTGGAGCTTCTTTCCGGGTGTGGGAATCATCACCACCGTGGCGTGTTTCCACTCCTCTGGTTGCGTTCCTTTCTCCCAGTGCTCGTTAAAGATCCCCAGGTGGTCGAAATTTTTCCAGAGCCCTTCACTACGGCACAGCTTTCTTCATTTCTCCTCTCACTCCCTCCTTTATCCCTGTCCTTAAGGCGCGGTTTGGTGTCCACCGAGATGTTAGACAGATACTGCGCCATATCCTTCCCCTAAAAACCAAATTTCATTTTTTTTTCAATTACTCTCTTCTCACACGTGTTTTTATTCCCGGAGAGAATTAAGAATAACGAAGAATAAAATTGCTGCCTCGGTGGTACAGCGAGAGATCGTCGGCATCGCGGGAAGCGGAGCCAACCCCTCTGTGCTGTGCAGCACCTGGCCATTGCTGTCATACACGAGGAACTCCAGGACCATCTCCTCGTGTACATCGACGGCTCAGTGGCCCGCGACCGCTGCTCCCTTGCAGCGGTGGCTACCATCCCCGCCCCGCGACTGCACAGCCAGCAACACGCAACCTTCCTGGGCTCCTCCACCACGGCGGAGTTGATGGGGATCGGGCTCGGGCTGGACCTGCTGCTCACCCTCGGCCCTCCACCGCCCAGGAGTGCTCTGCTGTGCGACTCCCGCGCCGCCCTCAGCCGCCTGCAATCTAACGGCCGCGGTACCCCACTAGTGCGGGAAATTCGCTCGCGCATCGAGCGCCTCGCGCAGAGAAGATGTGCCGTGCGTGCACAGTGGGTGCCCTGTCACTGCGGCATCGCCGGCAACGACGCGACCGCTGCACATCAGCTACCTGCCAGCGATCTGCCCCTGGCGCTGGAGGACGTGAGTGCGGCCATCCACGACCATCTCCGAAAGCAGCACCCCGACCCACGCATCGCGGGAGGTGAGCGCATCGACAGTGTCACCGGCTGTCGCGCACTTGCACGGTCACAACGTGCAATGATCCTCCGCGCGCGCATTGGCTGCGTGTAGCCCGGTGAACGACGGGTGCGTCACGGAATCGCGACGAGTGATGTGTGTGACGGATGCGGTGCAGTGGAAACACTAGAACACCTGCTCCTTCACTGTGCCGCGTTCGTCAATGCTCGTCGCGATATGCTCGCGGCCGATAGGGCGCAGGGCATACTACAGACTCCATTAAGACGCTATTGTGGCCGCAGGGCAGTGCGCGCACTCGTGAGCGAACCTTGGTGAGCCTCTGTGCATTCCTCGAACAGACGGGCTTGACGTCCCGTCTGTTCTCCGTCAGGTAGTTACACGCAGTGACCGAACGCTCCGCGAGTGCTACCTTGAACGATTAATAACTGGACGCCCCACTCCAGTTGTAACCAACACAGTGCTGTGCGCGTGTGTTATTTAATTCCTCTAAAATGAACTAATCACGCGCACAGCCTGGACACATTTCTTATTGCGTAAATAGTTTGTGCATATTACTTCTCCCCCTATCCTCTCTTCCTGTCCCCTCACCTCTTTCATTTCATTTCTTCATTCTGCCTGGTATCATTTACTTCCGCTGCCCCAGCTCAGGTGCTTCAATATCGATAGCGGATGCCGGGACTAGCAAAAATCATTTCCTTCCTTTTTACTATTATTTCAATCAAAAAACCACTACTACCAAGAATAAAATTGCTAGCAAAAGAAAAATTTAGTCCGAGATTGCAGCTAAGTATTTAGAATCTTTCTCTTCAGTTCTTCCGTTCTAATATTATTTGACGCACAGTTCAATGTCAAAAAGTTTCATGACGGACTGATATATATGCATACATGAACATCGATCGGTCGATCGATCGATCAATCATCAGTCACCGCTGGTTCGGCCAGTGGGTTCATTTTAACGAGTATTGGTTCATTCCAAGCTAAATTGCCAAGCTGAGAAAGCGAATGCTGCCGTACGTCGTGCCTTTCTATTAAGGCCCTCCAGCAACAGTGTTTCCCAGGAGGAAGCACTGAAGAGGCATTTCTCAGGAAACGTAATTGTCAAGTATCCGGCCGTTTTAGCTTGCTGTGCCACAGCATTAAATAGGGGCGACAGGGGAGCCTGGACTGAGATGGCTAATTGAGCCACAAATGGCGTCGCACTAATTCTGCAGGTATTTGCAGTGAAGCGTTCCGCAGGTCGCGCTGGTTGACCTTTGCCACCGACCGCGTTTATCACTTTCACGGCGTATCTGTGTGCCTCGAAAGTGTCCTTTCCAATACATCTTACTGCAAACGCTTCGGCGATGACTTCATTTGACACCGGATAACAAGTGTATAAGGAAAAGGGATGTACATACGTTGTGTCGTATACCTGTATGCGTTCAACGTAAACCAAATGACAAGATGTAGCGTGGTAACTGCAGTAGTGATTAAATATATTGTTTAATTCAGAGATGGCTAGTCTATAAGAGATGTTTCTGCAAAAACTTCAAGACTGCAATGAAACTAGTTTCCTTCTAGTTTTTCACCTGAAGCAAACTGCCAGCACCGTTTCCAACAGAGTCAGAAACGGCTCATTGGTATTTTAAACTGCTCGTGCCTGACACCTGATCTCTGGTACCTTTGCCTTTTCTGTGCTTACAAGTTGATAGCGAATTTATCTGATGAGCATCGACAGAACCATTGCGTAGATAAAATAACTTGCATGTTCATGGAGACATAAATACAGAATTCTCGAACAGTGCGATGATCGCCGTATATGTGCGACATTTCGCAAACATCAGCATGAGTGTAATGCACAGAAGATAGCTTGCTACACCTAAACACGAACATTCGCCTGCTAGACTTTAGTGTGTCCCCTACGTGATCACTCAGTGCAGGGAGACGTACGATTACGTTATTTCAGAGGTAATTTATTGCTGGAAAAGAAAGTGTTCTCTTACTCTTCTGCCCTAACTTAAGCCAGGGCTATCAAACATCATTAATGAAGATAAGCAATTAGACCTAATTATGTCCTTCTTAAGACCTTGAACGAAGTAATGTTGAAGCCGCGCAATAATACAAGAATACGCAAGGGAATTAAGGACGACGGAGCCCATCCTACGAAACAAATCACCCAAATGCAGGTTTGCAGAAGATAAGGCAGAACTACGTGCTCACATTCAAAGCCCGAGGGGTGCATTAGCCACGGAGAAATCGGACATCGGCGCTTGGGATCTAAATCTTAGCGCGAAAGCACTTAGGTCCGCTCGATAAGGCGTCTTCCTTTTTCCCCCGTCAGAACGAGCCGCCAGCAAAACGACGAGAGCCATCAGCGCCTACAAGGGCGCGTCATTAGCGTAGCCCAGAGATAGGCAAGGCTGTGCCGTCTTTCCTGGGTTGAGACAGATAGACAATGCTTACGTTGGGACGAGTACGTGTGCCTGACAGGCGCTCTAGGCTTGATTGGAAGAAGTGCGTTAGAAGGGAATGGATGGATGGGAAAGCAAACTGCACTGTGTTCAAAAAGCGCGGCACTTTGTTCAAATTACCGAAGCATAGCCATGACAAGTGTGAGACGGGCGTTTGAATTTACCCGGCCATGCGACAACGAAACACCATTTTCAAGGGTACTAGCGAACAGGAGCACCGGCTTGCCTCGGCAGAGGTGTATCCAAGATTGCACCGCACTTTGGTTTGGAAGGTATTTATGTTCTCTGTTTTAAGCATAAAGTGGTTTCGCTGCAGGTTCCCGATGTCTATCTTCGCTCTCAAACGGGGCGAATAAGATCGCTTTTTGATTTGCCGCCTCTCGGAATATGTAACGCTATCGCATTAATAAAAAAGGTGTAAAGAACTTGGGCTTTATCTCACTTTCAGTTATCGCTGCTCAGTAATATCCCTGCAATAACCATTCTACATGGTTAATAACTATGAAATGTCGCCTGAAATGGAACCTGATCCGCAACGACCAACGCAGCCCGAGCACGAGGCAGGCAACGACGACGATTCAATAGTGACGAAGTGCAGTGACGCAAAGATATATATCATTGCGCTCCCTTCCAGGCCGCTTTTGTCTGCTGCGCCTGTGAGCAATAATGGCCAGAAATAGAGCTACGCGCTTCTTTCTCTATATATATCTTATTTTAGTGTCATTCCATACAAGGCGTAGATTTATTGCTCCAATTTCTTAAGTAGAACTGGATCGCTTGCGCGGCTTGCTTTCAGCTGTTGTGTCAGAAAGGAGACGAATAGCTGGACGTTGTTGACTTTTGAGGTTAATATTATTCGCGGTATTTCGGGCTGCGGAAATTTCAGCTGTGGCGCACTAGGTACAGGTTTCGTTCAAGTTTGGACTTTCAATTCATATATTGCTCATTTTGTGAGAGCATCCGATGTCTTTATACGCCACTTTAGATAGAAGGAGACTCTAATTTTTTTAGAGTGCCATTATCGCCGAGCGTAATAAAAACTCAATAAGCAGAAATTGCACAATTACACAACTAGCAACTCTGCTCTTATAAAGAATCTCTTCAGTTACCCTATCACCTCTATGTGTTACTATTTTCTTGGCTTGCCATTTGTTTGCTCCTTTTGACCCAATAATGCCTGTAATAATAATTAGTATATTTAACTGGAGCAGTAAATGCAAAAGGTGAAAGAGCTCAGTTTACAAAAATTATGCTTGAGCCCAGCACGGTGAAAATCGGGCACCTTATACGTCCCTATGCGTAACATTTATAAACTATGTGGTGTTGTGTATATATTCGTTAGCGAAAACCTAAACGATGCTTCGAGCACGTTTTAAATAGGCGAAGAAATATATACGCAGTTTTAGTGCGTTGGCAATGTATTAGAAGTGTGCTGTTGTAAATATTAAATTAATTAGTCCATAGTGTAGAAGCGTTTTCTGGCGGGCTATTTGGGGATTGAAGTTTATTTTCTAACTGCGCAAAGAACAACCACAGACTCACACACAACTTGTTTGTCTGAGTGTCCTTTGCTTTGTGGTTGTTCATTGTGCAGTTCAAAAATGAATAATTCATAATATACTTTAATTCTAACAAATGGACTGCCCTCATAAACATATTTGCACCACATTTAAAGCTGCCATAGAACAATTTAGTTCTCGAAATCGCGTCTCGGCCATCTGTCAAAACATTTTCTTTTCTGTCGCCTTTTCGTTTATAACTTCTAGGAAGAAGACACCCACAGCTTAATTACATTACGTGTGTAGAGCGTGATGGCATTAGACCAACATTTGCGTGTTGGGCACCTCCAGTCCCGAGCCTACCAACGAAAAGGACCGCGACTCGCAGGGCCGACCGTCTGCCATAAACGCCCATGTATGCTTTGGTAGACAGCTCTGCTCCTGACCAATGCGTGACTCAAGCTGCTACTAGTAGTTTAGTTCCGTATCACCTGAAGATTCGGACCCGACTAGCCCCGCGCTTGTGTGTCAAATTCGGCGGCCCTCAATATTTGCGCCATAAACGCCTCACCAGGTAAGATGATATGTGATTTCTCGGGTAATATATAAGAGAAACCAAGTGCGACTCAGAAATTTTCATCTTTCTGACGTGATTTTCGGTGGGAACTTGCGGTGTGGCGAGATCGTTACCGGTTGAGTGACGTCACGTAACCTTGCGACGCCATCGGCCTCTTATGGCAATGCAGCATTTTCTGACGGATGAGGCTCCGAAAGCTTACCTTAAAAGGATCATCGAGCGAGCCGTCCTATCGGTGGTTCAGTGATGCGTTCCGGCGTCAGACGACGTGAATTCGTCTTCTGCGGTAAAGCCAACTTGCGGCTCTTTCTTTAAGCCGAATAAGTGTAGCTTATTTTTATTGAGACAGAAATACACTAAGCGGGCAAAAGTTGTATTTGTGATATATTTTTAAGAATGTTCGAACATTTACTTTTAGCACGCTTAGATAGGATTCGCATTGGTATTTAAGTATAAGGACAAAATAACACAAAAATAATATGAAATACACTATGTTCTAAATGTATTTTAGTACAACGTTTTTTGCGAAGGGATCCCGGAGCGACTAGGCAGATAGACAGCCTACACTTCATTCACTCTTGATTAGTGCTTTCGGAGATCATCATCGCGGTTCTATGTTGGAAGCGATGGTTCCCCCCCCCCCTCTCCCTGCCTGCTAACGCACACTGGACAAAGCGGGGCATTTCTGGATAACGAATAAATATTGTTCACGCGACAGCTACATCATTTTGACTCAGCGCTACATAGCTAGTTGTGTACAGTGCCAGCGCTTCAAGCTGCCTGCGTCATGTCCACCAGTACGGAAGCGCTCTGTCACACCTGCAGTTGTCCATTTGAACAAGTGGTCAATAATCTCTTAGGCCATTTTCCACAGCCTTCAATGCCGAAATGTACAGTACTCACGGATTGAAATAGGACATTCGGAGCGCTAGCCTTGCAGTGCCACGCAGGCATGTGGTAAACCACAGGCCGGCTGATTGGCTACTGGAAGGAACAATTCTGCTTTGTAGATGTTCTCCCTCTCACGCCATACCACAATGCACCACCTTGGTTCCATGAGCGTCTACGGGCGGCGCTCCATGAAGCGACGGCCACGCGCTCCGAATGTCCTATTTCAATCCGTGAGTACTGTACTTCGGTAGATCCTTTGCCCAGGACCATGAATTCGGTTAGCTGTGCACTGCAGCTGAAAATACACAAGTAAAACCTTTTTTTTTTTGCACACAGGCGCTGTTCGCGTTTCATTCTCGGCCTGATTCTTGTCCATCGTACTCTTTGTATGTACAACTGACAAAAGACGGCACAGAACGCATGAATTCTTGCAGAAGGCTATTGCAGGGTACCACGGATCCGAGCGAAACTTTTCGCGTTATTACACTCTCGTTCCTACCTTTTCGGAAATAATTCCGCTGCCTTCATGTGTCGTTATTCGCTATACTGGCTCGTGAATCTTCCCTGCATCCGCGGACAGCTCGCCCGATGGACTTTGAGATTCCAAGAGTTTAACTTGAGTCACATTGAACACCAGAGAGCTTTCGGCCTTTCCACCTTAGCCATTTTTCTTGACGTTGCGAAAGCTTACGACAGCGTGCTTCAGAGCTCAATTCTAAACAGTTTGCAAGGCATGGGCATACAGTGCCACATATTAAGATCTATTTACAAGTTTATAAGTGATTGCGCGGTTCGTGTACGGTTAGGGGATACGTTAAGCACCGAAAGGGTTCTATCACGAGGTGTGCTGCAAGGAAGTGTTCTTTCCCCCACGCTCTTTAACGTCATAATGGCTGGTCATTACTGAATGGTGGAAGACTATGACAAAAAAGGGACTTCGTTCTCGTGCAGGAACTTCCAATGCCTCTTTTAAGGCTACCAAGCCGCGTGTACCAATGTGGTCTATGATGACAAGTAATGTGTTCAGTTGCTACCTTAAACTGGCGAATGTCATTATGCAGTCTCGTGTTCTCTTTTACTTGGCGGACTCTAGCTCAAAATATGAATTTTCGTAGAGGCCGTGTAAAGAGCGAACAAGGCAGCGCTGCCTATCTGGTGGTAACATATTGTTTGGTCAGAGCGCCACGGTCATTAAGAAGAGGTCATTAAGCACTGCGAGTTGCGCGAGCGCCATTGTTGAGCAGGCCTGACAAAAAGATGTCCAAGTAATCTTTAGGCAGCCAGCTTTCACGAAGGCAGCTGAATACTTTTGATTCAAGACGTGGGAGAATCATCTGTGTCATGACGTTAGAGAGAAAGGCTCGGAATGAAACCTAAGCTCACGGCTTGAATTTTAGGGTTCACGTTACAGGCTAAATTATCTACTGACTGTACCACAAAAATAGCTATGCGCACTGACGAAGCATTCAGGCCAATGCCAGTTTACTGAAAGCCCCATACGTAAAGTAAAATTAACACTCCCTCGTGAAGAACAGGAAAGAACAAATCGATAGGGTTCTTCAGAAGCTTTAAGGAATACGGAAAAGTACTTGAAGGAAAAAGAAAAACGAGTAGAAACAATAAAACCAAAATTGAGTGTTCCTCCCTATATTACACGTCTAACAATAGTAGAAAACTAATAGAAAGAAAATTAAGTTTCAGAGTCCGCGCTGTTGCCCCGGCGACACACGCGTCGTAAAGCCAAGGACATTGCCGCCGACGTGAAAACAACGTTGGCACGCGCTACTCAAGAGCCCTCTCGACGCATTGATTCACACAACTACTCGCAGTCTTTTCATTTCCGCTTTGCGAAAGCGCGCTGATATCGACCGTCATTGGAAGCAATTTGAAGAGCTTGTCTCCTCCCAACTGTATTGCCTTCAGAGTCCACATTTCTGCTAGATAAATGAGCATCATCATCTGCGCGGGATTAATCGTCTGCTCTTTTCATGTTTTCCGCCTGCTTCCATACACCGCAGCTCCTCCTGGTGGCAAGCCCTCGTCCGCAGCGTTAAATTGGCGAGCAAAGATAAGCGCTAAGAAAGAGAGAAAGAAGTAATAATAAGCGCAACCAGGAAAAGTATTTCTTGAAAACGAGGGCAGAGAACAGAATTGCTGAAAACGCCTGCAGTTAGATAGCCCAGTAAAAAAAAAATAATAATAGAGGGAGTAGGCCGCGCACACGCCCCCTATAGATGGCGCCACACATCAATGTCACAAAACGTGAAGATGAGGTCGTTACGATCTACGCAGCGGGCGCTGACGGAGCAAGCTGAGCGGAAAATTTTACGCCCGAAACGAGATCAACGCCACCTGGAAGGCAAAAGCAGGCAGTTAGCGAATGCTGGTTCAGCTCTTCTAATCTCTACCATAATTTAGGATACTTTTTTTTCATTAGCGTATCGCCGATTTATTTCTCTTTCTTAGCCCTTTTTTCGTGGACTGTCTGTATGTACGTTATTTTTTTCTCATCCGAGTGTTCGAACGCAATGTGCTTCTGCGGCCTGCTGCTGATGCTGGCGAAAATTTGCTCGGAAGCGAGACATTCCCGTGGCGCTTGCAACAGCGTGCCTACGCCGAACGCCAATTTGGATATTAAATGCCCCCTTCCCCCCCCGCCATTCTGCACCGCCAAAGCAGCCCCTAGTCGTTCAGCGTCGTTGTGAAGCCGCCACTGACGCCATGACTTTTTTTCTTTTTTGTAGTATGGGCAGGAAGGTACAGTGGTATTGCGCCTCTTTAGAGAGGGCTCGACTTGGCCACCCAGGCCCCTGATGCGCCGGTACTGTTGCATCCCGTCTTTTCATCGCAATTTGCGAAAGAGGAAATGTTACAAATGGCGCGAACGATTGGGAATCTGGTAGCAGGGTCACATGAGTGGTGTGGAGAATAAAATGAAACTTTAGACGAGCTGCTGCGATATGATTTCAAAGTTATAGTGTAATATATGACAGGAACACTAAAAAGACAAGACACTTTTGTGCTGCGCTACAATTCTTCAAACATCTCGCGAGATATGATTCATCGCCTTGCTGGACTGAAGGCGTGTAGTGTCACTGAAGAAATATTTTAAATTCACGTCAAGATGTGAATTTCTAGCTGTTATTTTAGAGGGAGTTGTGATATCATCCTACAGTTTTTTTTAAGGCTGTTTTCTCAATGCAGCTAGCAAGAAAGTTATGGTTGTAAAAACGCTGTGGATGTTAGCATGTAAATTGTAAACCAAAGTATGTTTGAGAACATAATACACAGATGGGCTGGCTAAACTAACCGCCAACAGTTCACAGTCATTGCCGGTCATGCATCCAAAACTACTATAGAGTAATCTCCGGGGACCCCCAAGGATAGGTGCTTGCTCCATTACTGTTTTTCATATTTATCAATGACCTACCTTCTGGTATCTCATCAACCGCCCATCTTTTCGCGGACGATTGCGTCATCTATCGCCGCATCAGCAGCAGCAGTGAACAGACAATATTACAGGAAGATCTCAGCAGAATCCAGAAGCGGTGCTCCGACTGGCTAATGCAGCTCAATGTTTAAAAATTCAAATTCATGCACATATCACCCAAACGCTCCTATCTTTATTTTTCATACACCCTGACCTCAATAGCCTTGTCTCAAACTAATTCATACAGGTACCTCGGCATTGAGATAACGACCAGTCCATCATGGGCAGATCACATAACGAAATTATGCGCTAGTGCTTCCAGGACACTTGAATTCTTCAGGAGATCAATTGCCATGTCTACCCAGCCATCACAGAAGTAGCACATGAAACATATATTCGCAGCAAACTGGAATACGGCTCAACAATACGGAACCCTCACCAGGCCTACCTGACTGGCTCACTCGAGGCCATCCAGAACCGGACAGCACGTTTCATCACCTCGCAGTACAAACCTCGGCTATCTGTTACTGTCATGAAATCATCTCTCGGTCTGAAATCTTTAGCGCTTCGCCGAAAAATTTGAATTCCCTTCCTCTTCCACAAACTGTGCTTTAACTTTCTAGAACTTCGGGAAAACCTTCTGCGCAATCCGGTACGATCATCTCGCCGCTCATTCAATTCCTTTAGCATGATTCGAATCCCTTAGCATACAGCGCTTGCACGGCTCCAGCAATGCATTCAACAAATCGTTTCTTCCTTGTCCGATCGAATTCTTGAATAGCCTACCCGAAAACATTGTTGTTGAAACTAATCCTTCCAACTTTATGCAGCTACTCATCGACCATTTCAAAGAACAATAAAACTTCCTTATACTCTGTGTCAGCTACGATGCACTGCGAAGCGATCAAGCACTTTATTGGACACGTTGTGTTACTGTAGTGTGTATTTCTGTGTGCTTCTTGTTCACATTTTCTTTGATTGACTATATTAATTTGTTTCTCTTTTGCTTTGCCTAGATTTCTCTATTTCGCTTGCCTTTTCATATGTATGACCACTGGACACTTTTTATCCCCCCCTTATGTAATGTCCGTACAGGACCCTTAAGGGTTAATAAATGATGATGTTGATGATGATGATGAGGTGTACTTAGTTCTGCCTGATACCTTCAAAATGTCAAACGTTTACCTGTAAGCTTTAGTTAAATGCAAATTTCGGCGTAGATGGCATTCTAGAAGGCTGAGGAACATTTGTAACATTATCCTGAAGTTCTTTATATTTTCTTTTGATTCGGCACGCTGTGCAGTAATTAAATATTGTACTTTTGAGCGCAAAAGCATGAAAACTTGCATGCATGCTCGTTTTTAGCTTCATATTTTTCACCGTAATAACTCCCAGAAGTGTTCCTTATTTTCAAGGATGTCACGTGTCTTGAAGACCAACTCATTCTTAATAACTCATTCGTGCAAGTTTCCGAATGGCGTCAGGGTTGGAAAATGACGCTGAACCCAGACAAAACCATCTGTATAAGAGCTAGTAGAAAGAAAAACCATCTATTTTACGCCTACCGAGTTGAACATCAGACATTAAAAAAGTATACGAGCACAAACACTTGGGTATTATAATATAAACGAACAGCCAGATTTGTTATGTAACATCCAAAGCACTCTCCGAACTTTTTCCCACTAAACGTTCCCTCAGATCTGCATCACATGAGACGAAGTTATTAGCTTACCTCTCACTCATTGGCCCTGAGCTTGAATACAGCATCACTTTTCGGTTTCCGACTGCGAAAAATTGTATTGCTGAACTGGAAAGCGTTCAGCGAAAAGCAATAAGATTAATTTACAACAAGCACCTCGTTTTGGCTCCCCTTCCAACCAGCCGGACTTCCAAGCATTTAAAATTGCACCAAATTCCAGCGTCTTCAATATATTTTTCTTCTTTTAAACGTGACATTTGCGAGCGTTACCTTTCCGAACACTGATAATTCGAAAACAAAACATAGTGAGAACTTGCAAGGAATACACATTTCATCGTGGCGCACTAAAATTTTCCTTCATTCCTTCCACACCTCCACATCATCATCACCTCCACATCCTTAGATCTCTTTTCAGATGGCTTGCCAAATCTACATTGGGAGTGAGTGCCTTGATTTCGACTTGCTTGCTTTTTGTTACTTTTAAGGTTTGTCTGACTGTAGGAGCTTCTTTTGTTGTTGCTGTTGTTTCATGTCGTTCAGAGTAACCAGAATGTACACAGCATTTTATTAGCCTCTTTCCTGCAACAGCCTCCTGCGTGAGGTTAACTCAATGTTGAAAATAAATAAAATAAAATGAGCGGAAGAAGTATGTTTTCTCTTTGCGGGTACTTTTCGGATGCTACGTTGGCCACTGGTAAATGGGAGCTCTTTTAGGAAGAAATTGTTATTGGTGCTTCCATAATATTCGACGCTCACCCTGGACAAAAGGACTTTCACAATATTTTACCGCTATCTAGAGTAGTCTTCTACCCAGGGTCTTCGTCGTCAAGATCACAGCGGCTCAAAGAGCCCTGTGCGGCTGTTTAAACTATATATGTTCGAGTAATACTGATAAAGAATCTGGCGCGTGTATGTAATCTGCGTCCGCCGAAAACATGGACAATGGAGTTCTGTTAACGCCGTTATAAGCAGCAGGCGTTCTTCAACGAAGTTATTGAAATTGAATAGTGATTTTGAGGAAAGGAAATGACGCAGTAACTTTCTCACGTATCTCGGCGGACACCAGAACCGCGCCGTAAAGAAAGAGATAGAGGAGGGACTAAGCGAAGAAAGGAAGAAAGAGGTGTCGTTGTGGAGGGCTCCGGATTAATTTCGACCCCCTAAGGATCTTTAACGTGCACTGACATCGCACAGCACACGGGCGCCTTATGCGTTTCGCCTCCATTGAAACGCGGCCGCCGCGGTAGGGTTAAACCCGGGCACTCCGGCTCAGTAGACGAACGCCTTCACCGCTGAGCCACTGCAGCGGTGCGAACGAAGTTATTTTCTAAATCGCTTTTCTATGCTAAAGCGTTTTGACTAACTATTCATGTGTAGTATGCGGAGTTTTCTTAGGACTGCCGAATAGCGGAATGCGTCGTTTAATTATTGCAGTAAGTCTCGGTGTAGCACCCGCAAATATGCTGTCGAAGGCGTGAACTTGGTTTCTTCACGTTATGGTCTACGATGCCGGTCACCCGCCGTCTCAAATATAGTTGTTGCTGCGGTGATCATTCCAGACATGGAAAAATACGGTCCTAAACGCCTCTTATCACTGATATGACTTTTACTATCAATTTTCTGTCCTGCTTTCTCTTCGCGAAATCTTCCCGTGTTACTCATCTGTAAAAAGCATTGCAGTAGCAGTTTTCCTTTCTATTTGTTTTTGTTGTGAGCGTAGAAGTAATCAAAGTAATGGTCTCTCTTTGCAGGGACTTTTCAGTCCGACGAAAATAAGCAAAACCTGGATCTCTTTTAGTGCACGCTCTTTTCCATCGCTCTGACAAAAAATTATAAACATAAACATATAAGAGGGTCAGGCTATTACCCGAGGCGAAGAGCAGCAGGAGGCGTCAAACGTATACTGTTTACGACATCTAACCTCCACAGGCCGGCGTTGCGGCTTCAGCAAATTTTGTCTGCAGCTTCCTCTTACGGTGATTGCTTCCGCTAGATGTGACAAGACGATTTTTTTTTTGTTACTGCTGCTTAGTCAGCAAGAACATTGAAAAACAAACCACACAGGCCAAGAAAATCTGGACAGACGCTTCTATGCTCTATCTAGCAAGTTGTTCGCTCTAAATATAAAGCCACGAACGCGAGGCGACGGAGAGTTTGAAGGATGCTTCACTACCGCCACCGGTTGGCCCGGTATTGCACTACCTCCAGGATCGGCCTTGTCTTTGGCGCGTCTTTATTATCCTGTCTTTCTATCCGATCTTTCAACTCTCCTACTATCTGCACGTGGTAGAGATTGTGGCCCGGCTTGAGCCAGTGAGCAGGCCTGTGCACTTTTCTTTTCTTTCTTCCTGGCAACTATCTATCTATCTATCTATATCGGCTTCTCGACTTGCAAAATCTGCCTCCTGAGTGCTAGGGACACATTAATACTCATGGAAGCTTTCGCCTCATGCTCGCAGTTTCTTCTCCACTGCTAAATACTTGAGAGATGCCGTATAGTTTGTGAGGCTGACCGAACAGGCTGCAGGGCGATGAACATGAAAAATTAACGCGAGAATTCTCGCTCTTGGGTAAATCCTATTGATTTGTAAAGGCCATCTTGACTAGGGCATTTGAGAGCAGTACGCATTTTGCAAGTGAGATTTTGCAGCGCATAGCACGAATGCACCAGGAATATCAATATTTTGCGCGCGTTATCTTACGCTTTCGTTAGCTGAATGTTAATTAGATATAAACTATTATCATTTAAATACAACCGCCGCTCCAGATCATTCGCATTGGCATCGGCTGCAGATCCTAAACTCGGGGTATCGATCCAGGCAACCGCGGCCTTATTTGTATGAAGGCGAATTCCACAAATGCCTTTGGCCTGCGGAATGTGAACGCTCGTTTGAGGACTGCGGGTGGTCTAATTAATATGGAGCTATCTAGTGCGGCGTGTGACATTGCTCATATCTCGCTTCGCGACGGTATTCCCAAGAGCTTGCAATTTTTGCCATTTTGTTGCGTGGTGTTCGCTAGCTACTAACCACCGACGGATGGTGTTTGTTGGTGGTAACTAGGAAACCTGTTCGTGAAGAATGAATGTTGACTGTAAGGAAAGGTGGCAATGTTTTCTATAAACCAAAAAAAAATGAAGGGAAATAGACTTTGTAGACTAAATTGCTTAGACTGGAAAGAATAAAAAAAACCAAGTGGGGCCGCTTAGAGGCGTGTAGTCTCCTTACAGCGTAAACTGAATTTATAAAGCAAGTTACGAGAGATGAACAGATATCGCGGAGGTGCGTGACGCCAGCGCGACTAGAGGGGTCACAGACTACTAATCATATTCCCTACTAGGGTGATGTATTTGGCGGACACGTGTGAAAACGGTTCCGTGTATTTAAGCTTCCCAAAAGCGTCATAAAGAGCTGCTCGTATCCTTCGTTATGCTTTGGTTAGGCTTGCGCTTTTGTACCACTCATTTGTTAGCTCAATTGTGCGCTTTGGATAAATAGAGGCATTGAGTATCAACGCACATATTTGAATAAAACTGGTTTCCAAAGGTTTACAAAAGGCTTCGTGAGCTCCTTTTATGTGGAGTACTAATAACTCGCATAATGCACACGAAGCAGTTTGCATGGTTTTGTAAATAATTTTCAATCTATCAATGACATTTTACGGTACAAGTCGTTTTTAATAGTTTCACGGATCAGTTTGAATCAGAAAATGAATCCGTGGGCCCGAAGCCATTTCTGTACCTTGGTGTGAGGGATCAGTTGGTGACTAGGGTCTGCTTTGCGTGGCTAATTGTGTCCTGGTCGTGACTGACAGGGTGCGGCTGAATGTAGTTAGCCTTACCTATCAAATTTCTAAGTTCTTTTATTTTCGGCTGAAGACAACATCCCCAAGCTATGCCACTGACTTAAACCACCTGCAGCGCGGAGGCAAATTTGCACAATCAAGCATCTATCACTGCTTTTCACCCGCAAAGTTTAGGTGGTGTATAAAATGGTCTTAGCGAAGTGTATGTCGGGCGAACTGGGCAATGTCTTAATGAAAGAGATATATACAATTTACATATTGTTGAGAGAACTACAAAGATACGTCTGGGAATACGTTGCTTAAATTGTCCCACACATCCTACTAGCCACTGTTTGACAATAATAATAATAATAATTGGTTTGGGGGGAAAAGAAATGGCGCAGTATCTGTCTCATATATCGTTGGACATTTGAACCGCGCCGTAAGAGAATGGATAAAAAAGGGAGGGAAAAAAGAAAGGAAGAAAGAGGTGCCGATTGCACTTTTTTTGCCAAAATACACATCAAATATCAGTAAAATTACAGAAACCACCCACATTTTGAAATTAGAAAAACTCTGTCAGCAGTGCCTCCATATCACTAAAAAAACGTGAAATGGAATATAAAATGGATAGGGTGGCCGTGCTGCCTTTACAGTCTTTTTGAAAAGTTTTTTATTATTATTCTATTTCCTGTGAAGGATCTCTTTTTCAAAAACAAGACATAACGATGGACGTGGAAAAAGTTTCGCGGTGCGCCTAAAAAGTGCTCTCTGGTCCTGTAACTCTTTTCTTCCCTGACGCGGTCGAATTTATTACTTAAGGACACTGTTGCTGTGTTTTCATGGCGTAAATAACATAGGATGATAAAAAAAAGTATTTTGGCATAAATGCGTGTTCCTAAAAAATTAGACTGAAAATTTATGAATGTGAAAGTGTGCGGCATGCGTGAGTTCGTATGACTGAGCTATTTACGTTGTTTTTGCGTCTGTCTGTCTGCTGTTGCCAGGAAGAAAGAAAAGGAAAGTGCACAGGCCTGCTCACTGGCTCAAGCCGAGCCACAATCGCTACCACGTGCAGATAGTAGGAGAGTTGAAAGATGGGATAGAAAGACAGGATAGTAAAGACGCGCTAAAGACAAGGCCGATCCCGGAGGTAGTGCAATACCGGGCCAACCGATGGAGGGAGTGGAGCATCCTTCAAACTCTCCGCCACATTTCCAAAAATAAGTCCAATTGGACCCGTAACAGATACTCTACGGGGTCCGGACATTCGCGCATTCGATACACATGCGGAATCGTGCCGTGCGTGTGCGCGTTATAAATAGAATGCGAACAACAAAAGAGCAAATTCGCGGATGCTTCATTCGTTCGTTTGGAAACAAGACGGAAACAAGACGGTGAAGATGCTGTTTTGAAGTGAAAGTTTCACTGGGCTATCTGCGGCGCGTTTGGCTCACGCCGGAGTAGTTTGACCTTCAGAAATACGGGCTTCAAATATACGCGCAAAAATTTTTGAGATTTTTCTCCATAGTAGAACATAATGCGCATCTGAAAGGGAGAAGAGAGGCAAAGGATGACTTAATTGAAACGCGTCGTGTGTGCACCTATGCATTGGTTAATCGAAACAACAAGCAAGAAAACACACTCCACATCAACTACGGAAAAACATAATCGTCAAAGACGACGTCTCCTACCGCGGCGTTTCCTTTCGTCAGAGACGCGACGTCATATTTATAAGCGACAGCGTGGTAGAACGCAGAACATTAAACGAGAGAAATAGGAAGCGTTGCCTGAGGGAAATAATTCTGCTTTAGGGACTGAAAACTAAGTGCTCCGATCCCTAATATCAAGTACATGATGTACTTTCAGCGCGGAATGAAGGCTGGACTATTGCGCTTATGATGTCTAAATAGCCGCAGACAAGGGAAGTACGGTGTAGTACTAGGACATAATGATGGAACGGTAAAGCACTTATCTGGCCCCCTTATATGTGGCTGTACATCCCAAAATTTCCCTCTTCCCCGATAGCTGAAAAGAGGCAGTGTCAGGAGTCGCCCCTTTCTTGAGCAGCTAGGGAATATTTCTAGTTTCCCTTTCGGCTCGGTACCATTTTTTCTGTGTTGCGCAGCACCAAAGCACCGAATGGATATGAAGCACACCAGTCGTAGCCTACGCACGCACGCCACACACGCTGCTATAGCGGTACCGAAACTCTGCGAACGTCATTCAGGAAATCGATTCGAAAAGTGCGGCCATTCGCTGTGCGTACCTGCTTGGTTCGTCCGGCAGCGAATGTACGGGGTTCACGAGAGCATGCGCCGAAACGAACGAACATGCCAGAAAGTTAGAGCGTGCATGTCTGATGCTCAGACTCACAGAACCAGGTCCTCCATCCAATGCCGCGACGCTGGAGGATATTTTTGCGTTTGCTTCAGAGCAAAGATGCGTACGTGACGCCGCATTTCGATGTGTCGTGTGCAAGGCAGAACTAATCGAAGCAAAAAAAAACTTGCAAAACTACCACAGCCATTTGCGTAGCGCGCCATGCCTCCTATAGCACGGGTGGAAATGAAGGAAATTTATGGCCGCAGTTTGTCTCTGTGACGGTTTTTTTTTTTTCAGGGATAACGAAATAAAATGCTCACAACAATGCCGTAAGCGTAATTCTAGAAAAAAAGATAGCACTCGTGCCTCCTGTTTCATCTCTCGTTCTGTGGTTGCTTGTGTTAGCTCTGTTAATTTTCTAGAATTAGGATGTACCAGCTCGCCCAGAAAGAAGTTTTAATGAAGTATCTGTGGCGTAACTTGCGCCTGATGTGCGGACTGTGGTGTTTGATTACGTTTTGGATTTTGCTGAGTTGCTTGTAGCTCTAGTGCCCGTGCCTAGCAATTATTAAAAAAAACACTTTCGGATGAGAGCTGCCACTTACAAACTTGTATATTTTGCAGTGAGCAACTCTGCGCTTCATTGATTTGTAAACAAAGAATTTATGCCATGAAAAAGTTTTGACCTCAAAAAAAGAGAATTTGCCCCTGCCCATCGAGCGAGACCTCGAAGAATGAAAAACTGCGTAAAGAAAGAAAAATGAGTTGTAATTCTGCAGTCGACACAGAGAAATCCTAAAGAAAAGTTTTCCAACATGGTATAATTAATTTGACGGAACTGATAGCTTTTCGAATCTCAGCGCATCGATTCAATTTTTCTGGCTTCCCAAAACCACAAAACCATGGCTGTGTTTGTGCGAGTGACATGTTTTTTGGGTACAAAAAAATATCGACAACTTCAACTCTTGAGGAAACGCCCAACCTTTTCACTGGAGCCAAAACAACTCGTGCGAAACTGTTTAGAGAGCAGCAGATTGAGAGGACGTTTCTTGCTGCTCCTGACAGGCTCCGGCTATCAAGAAGCGCGCCTTTCATAGCTGAAGTGGTGCAGCCGCACAGTTTGTTTGGTTGTTCAAGAAGGGAAAGTATTGGAACTCAGCGGCAGATTGTTTGGCAGGCACCCCACACTGTTGGAAAAACACCCATGTTCTCCGGAGACGCATGAAAGATTAAAAAAAAACGACACGCTAGTTTAGGATATCAGTTTTAAAAAATCGCGGAAGGAAACAAAATTTTGCACCAGTGCAGATCACGCAAATACGAAGGAAAATGTGCAGTAAGCCAGCACATACACAACACACGCGCAGGCACGCTATAACAAGAAAAGCAATTCGTAATTCGAGTTTCCAGTAAGTACCCTTTGCGGGTGTTCACGTTTCTATTTTTTTTTCACATCAAAACAAACTATTGGCGGCCACCCCTGAATCTCGCTGAGCTTGATAGAGCAAGAAAGGTTCAGAGAATCAAAAAGAGAACCTCTTCAGGGTCTGATTGTGCATATTAGGTAGCAGTAGAGTGGAAAGCGGGAATAGCTTGTATGTACATCTGCATCTTTTAAAGCGGGTACTGCGTGTGTCCCATCCACTACACCCTTTTTGCTGTCCGTGTCTTATGGGGTGGCACCGCAGTTTCGAAAATGATAGAGAGTTTTTCTAACGCAGTTAAATGTACAGCGATGGTGTGTGCAAATTTTTTAAATGTTTTGTTTAGACATCATGGCGGCAGTCATTGCGAGATCTCCTGAAAGGAAAGCAACAGCGCCTGTCATCACCAGACAATCCGGCCGCTTTGTGCAGGTTGGCCTAAGAGATAAATATTGAACAATGAAAATACTTTTAAGAAGGTAAAACAGACAGGCTTTTAAGTAGCGGCTCACATGAGATGAAAGAAGTGAACTCTAGGTAAATGAAATAAATGTTGATAAAATACTGGAGCTGATAATGTCAGCTGCCACACGGAAAGAGTAGAACATAGAGCCAACTTGACCTGGACACATAGCACGTTAGGTAATAGCAATAAAAGTATTGACATAAAAAGGATAAAATTCTTACTATTTTTTAGTAATAATTGTGGTTTATAGTAGCAACAAATTCTGGTCTCTTGTCTGCTATTGGTGAAAACATGCATTCACTCTAATTTCCAACGTGTGTGCCGAGCTCAAACGGCCAATTTGGCGGTCAAAACTTGGTGGCGAAATTTTTTCACCATGTTGGAATTCGCATCACGATATTTATTGTTGTTACAACCATTTGCCTGTTCACTGAGACATTTATTTTTGCTATTTGCAGCTATGCGAAATAAATTCAAATGGAAATGAAGTAGTAATTCTCATCTGATACGCTGGCCTAGTTATCATAAATGAAAGTTCGGTCACTTTTTCATTGCATATTCAAATTAACAGAGTGGCGATCTCTCACGTTCAGCATTTCGTTGTGGTATGGAGTGATTCGTTCTAAAGGGTCTTGGATACTTGAACCACCATTTATACATTTATGTCCTGTTTTCCCAATGTTCCACTTAATTTGGTTATTGCCCTTCTAAATTGAACGCGTAGCCACAGTTTTTTAAGTTGTCTCTCTAGGCACACTAGTCTCCTTCGATAGCTTGTCAGCCAGTGTCTTCTTGCTTCGGCCAGAATAAACATTTGCGATTCTTTTCATCTCATACATACTGCTACCATTTCTGTATACGGGAACTGTTAAAGCTTCGATTTAGTAAATCCTTTTTAATTAATTTAGTAAAGCTACCACTCATTTCTTATGTGTCGCAGGGACAAAACCCCGGGACACTCTTCCTCAATGTTTTCCAGAAAAAGCCGCCACACTAGCAAACGGAGTCCGCACGTTGGGCGATTCCGAAGGATGTTCGACAGGTTCTCAGCCTCGGCCCGAAGTTTGCGACCGAGCCACGGAAGTATCCGACCGAACTTTTGTCATTGGTCTGGCAAGTTTCACGGTGTTCGGGGACGGATGCCGATAGATGTATTTCTCAAGGCGTAGACGTACTCTCAAGGAACAGGTAGCCTTGTGTCCTGTCTACTTTGTTTCTTACGTCCTCGTGCTTTCGCGCGAAAAACTCGGAAGATATTATTCTAGAGGTGTGCTATCAACATGAATAAGGCGATATAAAATTGACTGTTCATGTTACGGTGTAGATTTTAATCACTACTTATGCGAAATGCCTACTATTATCAACAGAGGCACTGCAAAGCATTGTTACTTGATACAGCTAGCATTGCGAGGAAGCTTTTATATGCCGCAGCGGTGGTCTCGAGGTCAGCAAACATAGGATATTGAAAGCCAAGTTAAAATCTTCAAAACTGCCGCAAATTTTTATGATTATAACGGAGAATTTGTTCCTGCTGCCAACCTTAAGTATTCCATATATAGGACTTGGGCAGCATACCATGCCCCTGAAAGAAAATTCGCTAGAGTGCCGCTTACTCCCTTTTTTTTTCATATGGGCTTATTCGTGTTTTTGAACGTAATATGCCGCAGCTCGCCAAACAAGAAAAAACTGTTTAAACAGTACAGTCAGTGATGCATATTAGGCATCTGTTACTTTCTCGAGGAAGAGGAATGACATTTACTTTTATAGTGAGCAGCTTGTGCCCGTTCACTCGCGTTTTGCAAGAACTAATTCCTACACGCTAATATGAGCGGAGCCTAAAACGGGTCTTCATCATGCGAAAAAGTGCGCTGACATGTTTTAGTCTCTGCGCTTGCTTTCGAGCGCACGCATACGATAAAATGATGTCCATAGGAATGAATAATGCCTAGCACTCACTGTTATCCACCGCACCTGCCTAAGTGTCCCGAATTTAAGCACGCCGCTTAAATAGAAAGATTCTTTAAAAATTGTTGCGAGGAGAAGAAAGCCACCATAAGTGTCTCACTCTAGACGGGCACGTCAATGTGTCCGTGAGCGAATGAATAATGGGAGAATGAAAGAAGGCAGAAAGAAAGTGGCAGCGAAGAGAGGTCCTCGGAGAACGTGGAGTTTTTGGATCCGGCGAGGAAAGATGAAACGGCGCACGGGAGAACCAAAGAGGGGGAATACCGGAGGTCAGGAAAGACAATCTGAGGCCGGACCAGGGGTTCCTGCTGAATTCACAAAGAGCCAGTGGGCCTCGGCACGTGGCCGACCACTTTCCTTCTAGGCAGTTTACTTGATTGTGCCCTATAAATCCAGGCGGGCTTTGCTCAATGTTCCTGCCTGGCTGAACACCGGGACGTCGTGCTTTGTCGTGCGGGGTCCGCTTCCTTTCATTTACCTCCGTCGCTTTTCTCGGGAAATTTGCTTCGTCCGGTTCCAGTCTCGCGTGCGCGTCTTTTTCTTCTGTTTACCTTTTCTCATACGCTGATATATCGCGCCCTGCCTGCCGAATGCCTTAAGTTGCCTGCCATTTGAAAAGGACAGTTGAACGCATTGAGAAATGGAGTGAATTGTGGGAACTGCCAGTACGAGCAAAAAAAAAAAGCTTCAAGGCGAGGTCTAAGGGAACGAACGTTGTTTTTTCACCGGGATCTAAAATACGGGAAAGTTTGGTTCTACTTTTGAGTGAAGCAGTTCACTATAGTCGCAATGCGGCGACTGCTATTTCATTTTCTGAGCTTAGAGTTGCCGATCAGAAGGCGACGTATCGCAGTCACACGTAAACCATTCTTTTTAATGAACGCTACGTCTCTGTTCTTCGAAACGTAGCGATAGCACAACAGTAATACATTGCTACTATCTGTCGAAGGTGTTGAGGAAAGCTTGTTTTATTCTTCAATTAGCCTCGAAGCTCTGCATACGCTCAGTTTCACCCCTGTGCTTTTTGTAGTGATATCTAACAAGACATTCGCCTGAAAGCAATTGCGAATAGTTGGAGGGAATTCTTATAAGATATTAGGCTGTCACTTTGGATAGAAAGGGTGATTCCGAAAGGCTGGTTTGTAGAGAGGAGCAAGATATAAATGGACGCTATATAAATTATATAAAAAAATGCAAGAACCCAAGACGGGCACGAAAAATTACTGGAAGCGATGAATTTCTTTCAATACCCTCCTCCTCCTTTGCCCTGTATTGCCAACGTCAAAGATGAATCCGGCATTTGTGTTTCTTTCTGTTTCGTTTCAGAAAAAAATAGCCCTGCTCGAGCACGTTATCTAAAGAAGGATCAAGGATTTCTCGCTCAGTTTCCTAAAGCGTAAAGAATCTAGGAAACAACAAAATTTGTTTCGGCCTGAGGACTTCACTCACGAATTTTTTTTCCTGTGATTGGTGAGCCTCTCCATTCAAGAAGAGCTTGTAGGAAAAAGAACACGAAGAGCTAAATATAATAAAATCGCCAGATGTTCGAAAATAAATAGACCTAAAGGTCAGACTTATTTATTGTCAGTACCTGCCGCCAGTTCGCTTTCTAAGGCGGCCGTGCTCGAGTGGTTTGTA
>JARKHS020003998.1:0-15000 GCA_030143305.2 Amblyomma americanum
AATTTTGTCGAAGGCAGTGGAGGTTCTGTGTGCCTAGGGAATGGTATCCAACTTCACGCCGACCCAGTTTTTTCACGGTAATATCTGAAGACTGCAGAAAGCGCTGCGCGTATTGCAACTTTTTGTTCGCATGTGCTTTAAAATATATTAAACTGCTCTGTTTTTTGGTATTGTTAAAGTTTTCTATAAATAGCACACCAACATCCTTCGTTGCTGTTATCTCCTCTCTCCCGAAGTTTGAACAATTCAAAAACAAAATTTTGGAAATATAGACGGAAAGCGAAAAATACTGAAAACAGGACAGAAGGAACGAAAGGAAAGGGTGAGAACGTTGATCAGCAACTCTGTGCTGGTAGCTACAAGGGCGCACCAGATTTGAGCTCTGCCTGGACGAACGAGCATCTTTGTGACCAGGAACAAGTGAATGCGTGCGAACCTAAGTTAATTCCGCACAAGATCTCGGACACCCAGTCTTAGTCGGAGTGAACGGGAGGGGCGCAATAAAGGGCGACAGTTTCTCACACAAGAAAAAAAAACGGAAGAATGAGGCTGAGCCGTTGGATCGCACGGCTCGTAATGAACGCTCCATTCCCCACATTCCGTAGCGGACATCCCAGAGCTGGGGGCACGCGCCGCGAATTCGGCAGAGGTCTTCCTGCTCCTTCCCATCTTGTTGCTTTCGTCCGCAGCACAGAGGGAAAGACAAGTACCGTGGCTCCCCGCTGTCCCGTATTATCTCGGCGCAGGCAGGATCTCCTCTGCCTGCGTACTCTGCGTGTCCGACTTTTTTTGTTTTTGTATTCTGTACCCGATTCCGGCTAACACAAAAATTTCACGCCTGTTCTTGCATGTTAAGCAAAGCGAACAGCATGCTTTCTAGTTGGTTGTAGAAGTGAATAATTGTAGGAAAGTGCCTCTTCGAACCACCGTTTTCTGTCGCTTGGCGCTATAGTGACATGTTTTGAGCGAACCGCACGCTGTGAGCACTTCGCTTTAAATAGAAGCCAGAAGGAATGGCGCGTTGATAACGGCACTATTCTAATGGACATCTTCTTTTCATCCTGCTTTATTACGAATGTTTATGAAAGTGACTATTTAGTTAGCTGAAGTCCTCTCGAGCAGTGTTTTGATTATTCTTCTTTTCCACCAGATAGAAAAATCTAGTTTAAAGAAAACTCCTCTCAAACAAAGAAACCAGAAACGAATGTAAAAAATATTGATCGCTTAAAAAAACCGACAGGGTTAGTTGTCTGTGTGCGCGCTAGATGAAGGGCGTTCCCAGAGTTTGTGGGTGACGATGAGCGCGAGCAAAAGTGGTGCGAAACATTTCACCCTCTTGTAGTGCGCCCTTCATCGAGCAGAACAGGAGGCCCTTAAAATTTGGAAGTGCGGGCTTGTTTATTTAATCTGCTTTCAAAGCTACATAATAACTATCTACGTTCGCAGACAAATCGGGCATGTTAATTGTAGCTGCACATATGCCGGAAAGCGACCTAGTGTAAGCGTTATTCGAAAACTATGAGTAGAATTCAGAACTTATGCGTAAGCGCTCGGCCGATAACGCTCGAATCGGCAATGTAGCATTAGATGTTTGAATACAAGGGAACAGAACAAAACCGATAGTCGCGTTGGTGTTGCACTATCCCTGTTTCGTCATTTGCAGTTGCGTCGTGGTTTTAATACGGGGCTAATCTTGAGCGTGTTCACGGATACTATGGTCAAGTTAGGCGCTTGCTCTGCTACAAGCTCTTTGCAGGTCGAGGAAATAAAACCACACTATTGACTGGTAGGCGTGAATTATGAATACGCCGCAGAGTGTGGTCCTATCACCGGTGACCGCGTGGATATATCGAAGATATTAAACGAACACAGCAACACGTAAAGTGCCTTCTGTTCTTCAAATCTATCGGAATGCGCCGTATCTTTCAAGCACTGAACCTTGCCGAAATGAGCAGCTAAAGATTTCAAATTTCAGAATTGAAACAATAAAAATGCTCCAAGTAATAAAAATCAAATATTACAAACAGAAGAGAGAGAAAATGACTAGAGAGCTTGACTGACAGCTTGCCTGAATCGATTCAAACGCGTTGGTGTTTGACTGCGGAAGGCACAGAACATGATGCTTAAATCAGCGAATGAATTGTGCTTACATATCGGCGATTGTTATTCCTGGAATAAAGATTTTTGGCACATTCCACGCAGAAAATTGACAAAAGAAGGAATGAGCCAAGACCCAAACCTCACGAAAATGCATATTCACCAATTTTCAGCTCAAGAGAGAAGTGTTCTGCCTCGCAGTGTCCGTCTCCCGAGGACTGCTGGCTTTCACGCTCTCGCTTCCAAGGTTCAACCTGCGGGCACAAGGCAACGACGTCCTTTCAACGCGAATCGATTTTCGCGTGGTACTCCTACAATGGAGACGAGATGACGACAGAAAGACAGCGCGCGGGCGCTGAGAGACATCTGGATGCCTATTGCTGGCCATTTATTTGTAAAGCAAACATTGCTCACGTCTACGAGGAAAAGAGTTGATTAAGGCACGAATATATGTGCCTTAATAATGTTCTATTGCCGGATGACATTCCCTCCTTAAGTAAATCCAGAGCCCATTGAAACACAAGATCAAGGACCTAGACAGACGAAGCAGAACGATGTGTGTAAAAATAATTATGGCCTTATCTAAAGTATTGTTAAGCAGTCAGAAAGGGGAACAGCAGTGGAAAGTCATGAGCGAAAACACGAACTTAGGGCAAATTTGGACCGAAGATACGGACCACGAGAGTGGAATAACTAGGAGAAAAGGAACGGAGTGGAGTGTAAATGGCAATTGGCAGGCACTCTCCGGTGATCAATAGCAGTTTACTATTACCCCTCAAGACGAAATTATATAGCATCTATATGGCTTACCGATACTAACCGAAGGGCCGGAAACGTGCAGGTTAACGGAAACAGTTGCACTTCAATTTATGTTCCACTTATTATTTTTCTTTCCACCGACGTCTGCTCATTTCTTGCTATTGAAGCAATTCTTGTTAACCTATATCTCCGACTTGGTAGGTGAGTAGAGGACGTGTTTTTTATTGTAATTCCGAGAAACGATTTCCATATTGCGGTGGAATGTGCACAGACTCATGGCGTAAGAAGAAAAACAAGAATCAAAAACAGAAATGAAAATGGTCACTCCCACTGGAGAATTCGGACACCGGACGTAGGTTCGGACATTTCCATAATCGCCTTATGAGCGACCATATTATTCGCTACCTCCTGATCTTATACTAATGGCGTACGCGTGCGAGAAGTCACTTTTTCAAATTAGCTGCGGCATCTCAGTTCTACTGCTTTTCTTTTGGGATTTGTTTCTAATTTCTGAAGGCATAAATTGAGTTCTAACTTTTGCCGGTGCTACGGTATGGGCAATGTCTCGGTGTTATAATTAAGGGTCAGTCGTTTGTCGTAATTAGCTCAGTATGAGATGTGACCAAAGGTAGAAATAAAATTTGAAAACTAAGTATAAGTAGTCACCGCAGAGTTGCAGCTATAAAAAAAAACATATGATTGTTGCTGAAAACGGCATGCAATATGGATGAAAGTAAGCATGTGATTGGTGCACAAGGGAATGCTGGCTTGAAACAAGCTTATCGTACCCAGAAGAAAAAAAGTAAACAAGGCGACGCGCACTTTTTAATTATTGGCGTTTAAGAGAAAGAAGATAAATATGATAAAAATACAGCAAAACGAACACACACACCATTCACCATCGCTTTATTTCAAGGACATGGCTTTGGTAAGTCTCTAAGGCGCTAGCCAACGGACGGAAATGTTGAGGGACTCCATCCCTTGTACACTCTTCGCTTTGGAATTGGCGTTTCGGGGCCTTAGTACAATGCTGTAGTCACAACGGTACTCACATTAAGCACTACGAGACAATCTTATGCCTCAAGCAGTCATCAATCGATGTGCTGCATGTATGACCGTTGAGGCACAATATTTGTTAAGCGATAATCAATGCCGGTATCGTGCAGCCAGACGGAATTTGTAACCCAAAGGTTGGGGCTGTAATTTGGTACATTGCACTTCACTTGGCGGCGAGATCAATCGATACGAAAGAAAGCTGACGCCACGTGCATTGATAGAGGCGGTTGGCAGTGTCGCCGCGCTACCGTTAGAAGGGTATCACCAAAATCACCTAAAGTTTTTCAATTTTTGGTGATTTTATATTATATTGACCAAATAAGCTGCCAGAAATCACTTTTAGTATATATATATATTGGAGAGTCGTACATACATTAGTTTTTTCCGCTCAAGTTCGAGCATTCTCAGTCGCCCCTTTGATGGGCACTATGTAGGTGCGTAGGCGGAGTACAAAGCGTGTTTTGAATGAATCATGCAGCTTCACCACTGAGTGAACTTCATTTTGTTCGTCCTTGAGTCGCAGACACGGTGGGACGCAGTCTTTAATATCCTCAGGACTATCACGCCTTATGTCCACTGAGCCTGCACGTGGGCCCCTTGCGACCCGGTTAGAATGCGCTGATACAGCCCGAGCTCACGCTTTCTCTTGTTCCCGCCAACCGTGATTAGGTAGTACTATACTCTATTTGCGGGAACAGCTCTCTTCTTCATTGCTACTTACTTTCCAAGCCCTCTCTAACGTATGTCTCATTAATGTGCAGGCAGTACAGTACGTTGCGTATTCCTTTTTTACTTCCCAGCCTGACGGATGTCTATTCTTTGCGCCAGGAATTCATCACATTCTGAGTTGACTGAGGAATTTTTATACCAAGCCACAGGGAAGTGCTCGCACTAAAAGCGCGTGTTTATGCTAAGTTGTTTACGTCACTCTCTACGTTGAGGTCTTTGGATGACAGGTTTCGGTCATGGTCACATACTACACGGCTTGAGGCATCCGTAAGGAAAAACACATTTCAAGCCACGCAAACTCCTCTCGTATCCTTCACGGCGCATATTGAGCCGCAACATTGCCCACGACCTTCACGCTCTGGTTCTGCATGCACCGCTGCTGCTCCCCAGCCGAATACAATGCAGTCACAGGGCGCCCTAGGACACCGTTGGCTACTGGAGCTAACTCGCGACGAAATGCAACTTAAAAATGAAATTTTCGAGGTAAGAGAACTGCCTAGTGTGGAGGTTCTAGTGCAGAAGCACCTCAGCGCGGCACTTCGACGATGTCGCGGCAGGGTGCCCCGTCGCAACGACGACGATAGTTTGGAGATGTATGGCCTTGCCGTCGTCGACGGGACTTGTCGTCCTTTTTTATTCCTTTGTGTTCTTCGGTCATGACCACGAATATAGCGGCGGCTAGTTAGCCGCTTGCATTCACTGCGTTGGATAGCCCGGCGGGCCTTTGGGGGTGTATACGAGTGTACAGTCCGGCACCGTGCTCTGCTCTCTTATTAGGCATTTTTGTTTAGCGCCGCAGAGATCAAACTCTAAGAGTTGTGAAGTCTTGGTGTTTAGGGATACCCTATCACATTGATTTAGTAAAAGTGGCATACCGTAAGGCACTTAAATTAGGCATGACTGGTTCTTGCTGGAGCTTTGCTCTCTTCCGTGTCATGAATTATAATGAGCAAGTGTCCTGTTTATAAGTATTGCACTGACATTTTTCCTGTATTTCTAGCTTATAACTACGAAATTATTAAATATTAGCTGGCAAGGACCCCCATCTGCGTCTGTAATGTAGCTAAGCACTCACAAGTAAGTAGTAATAAATGAGTGCTTCGAATTTTACCGAACGTCGCTGACAGCAACTAATTATACAACATTCACAATATTTCGAAGCTTGCGAGAATAAAAGGTTACTGGCGCTTCATTTTATGAGGCCACATTTTTTATTTGAAGAACTTTGCAGCTTGTAAACAATCTTCAAACGTCTACCGGCTTCATATAAGAGAAGTGGACAGCGGATCAGTGTTTTCTTTTGTTACTCCGCCTGCTATTGACTTTTCTTCTTGCTGAAACGAACTTCTTTCTTCTTTGCATTATTTCATTGCATCCAGATATCGTAAACAGTTTCCTTTGACGAACCGTATTCATGCAGTTGGAACGCAAAAACTACTCTACGGGAAACTGCGCTGGGTCGCATCGGAGGCACTCTTGCATATCACGCTATTTTATTTCCTTCTCGCAGGGAAAACTCCTAAGCGTCCTTGTTCCGTCCTTGGTTGTTTATCCGAGGCGAGCTTTACGCAGCTGCCGTTCCGATTTTGGGAAAAAGCATCGTCGTAAAGTGCAAAAGGCTGTGGAGGCCTTCGCGTCTTTATCTTCCACCCTACCAGTGCGTACCCTTTGGCTCCTTCTGTTTATGGGGTGCGCCTGTTTTCCTGCTGCTTATGGATACACTTTCACTGTTGTTGTTGGCCTGAAATAAAAATGGCACATACCCACTATTCGAGAGTGGCACTACTCCACATTATTGCTTTTTCTTCTTCGGTGAACTACGAAGAAAAATAACGAAGACACACCGCAAGGACAGAGAGAATTTAATTCTTCCAGCGGCTGCCGCCACAATTGGACAGGCCCGCCGTTCCCGACGACAATGGCAGAGAGACTTCACCTTGGAAAAAGTGTTCGTAAAAACTTCTCGAGGTTTGTACTAGGTTGTGGTGTCGACAGGGGATCTTCGCTTCAATGAGCGGTACGGTTATTAGCTTTCGTATTTTACACCGTTGCGTCGAATTCTTTTTGCGCCCAAGTGAATATGAAAAATTATCGCGTCCTTTTTAGGCGACACGAGAAGAATAGGAAAACACAGACACAAGACGGAAATAAAGAAAGAAGCAACACATGAAATACTGTAAACACATGAAATAACACAGTACAGTGTTATTCCCTGGCCAGTGAAACTACTCTGTTTTCCAACGCATATATAGGAGGCATTTTTTTCTTATTCTTAGGTGCTGATCACATGGGTGCCTCAGGTGGCTCATGGCGCGCCGCTCCTGATCACCTCTGCTGCTTTCACATTTTCTTTCGCTTTAAGGTAAATTACTCATCATAGGCTTAGTTGATTTTCACCAGAAAACTAAATATAAAATGTGAGAACGCACCATTCAAAAGCAAATTTGATTTATTCATGGAATTCAACGCTATGTCCGAACTCTTGCCGACACGAATATTTTCTTGGTGTCGTGATGTGCGTCATTCAATTGATTGTGACAGCTTTCATGTCAGGCACACATTTATTAGAAATTCCCCAGCTGGACCAAATGCTAACAGAACGAGAATAAAAATACCCCTATGTGGCCCCATGCGAAAACAAAAAAGTACAAAGACTTAAAGTCCTCTTGAAGTACGTGTAGTCAACTTTAGATAAAGCTTAGAAGCTCCTCCAGGCACAATATATAGTAGGTAGTTTTCAAGCACACGACTGCCGTCGGCGGATTCGGCTGAGTGATTATCTCGTTAACTTAACTCTATTCCTCCAGACGGAACTTCGTAAGTATAATGAACATATGATCAATTCGGTCTCTGCCATCTAATGCACGTAGTTAACTCAATTTCTGGAGCAAATTCTATGAACAGAATCCTGTAAGAAGTTCGTATTCTTTAATTACGAGTATTTCTTAAAAATGTTGAGTAACTTTCATTGTGATGACGTTCTTGAAGTCCGGTGGATGCCAACGAATTCTCACGTCCTGAATAGGAAGCAGATGTGGTCTACATTCATTAATTGCTATCTCCTAATCTGTAAGATACTATTTGGATAGACAGCACAGCTAATATAGCTTAGGAATGTAAGCAAAATCAAGTCAAAGCACATCCACCACCGGAAGCTTCTTTTTGTCGTTTAAGCCACACGATTTCACCAAGTTGCAGGAAAATTCATAATTTCTTTTTCCTTACCAATATATGCGTCTTTGGACCCAAAAAATATTTTGCGTTAGTTTGTACTTAGAAGAAAAAATTCGCACCCTTTGCACCTAGTGTGTCTTCACATGCAAGAAGCTAAAGGGAGTGTTGCCATGCACTTAAAGATCATGCCTGTCTTTTAGTTGTACAGCCGTAGGTTCACCAAGTAGTTTGTTACACCGAACAGCGTTGGTGTCACAGTGCATCTCTGTAAATGGTTAGCCACGTTCACCTGCCGCCCCATCTATGGTGTCCCGGTGGTAGTGGTGGCAAAAAACGTTTAATAAATTCTGGCAGTTTGCGAGCCGAAATCGGCTCTTTACATGAGAGCCATCCCTAGTCCGGGACTCCACAGGACGAAGCCGCCACCCGCACCCGTTGGACTTGGAGCCCTTTGAGACACCAGCCTCAAGCAGTTGGATAGAACCGCCACCCATTCCACGCTAGTGGGAGAAGGGGGGAGGGAAGAATTCTTCTGACATGCCCACGCCATGTGGAAGTTATCACAAACATCCTCACAGTGTGCACACCACCCGTCGAATGAGGATCAAAGTGTTTGGTGATTGCGGGACACATTGGAGCGCTGGTCTGCAATCTTCTCAGTATGCGTTCATCAGCCTTGCTCAGCCTCCTTACGGGTACCGGGAGCAAGCGGTGACGTTCACCGTAGTCGTTAAGAATTTGGCTGAATCGCAGAAGCGGTTGCCTACCATGCTTTGAGCCAGAAGAGCTGGGTTGAGGTGGCTAGTGCGTAAGCACTTTGGCGGCCGCGTCAATGGTCTCGTTACCTCTCAGACCCCGGTGGCCAGGAGCCCAGATGGTGCGTTTGGGGCTGGGGTCGGCATCAGCGACTGCTCGCTTTAGGAGGTGGTAGGCCAAGGGTGATACTTCGCCTTCCAGGTAACTGATACAGGCGTAACGCGAATCTTTAATGATTACCCAGAGTTTGGATCTGCAGCGGCTTGCACAATGGCTGCCTCCTTTGCGTGCACGAAATTTAGATCCCGAAAGGAGAGCCCGTCAACCTGTGTTCCCTTCTGAACTACGACGGCTGTTTGAAATCCCTGGGGCGGCGGTCCTGCTATATCTGCGTCGTATACCCCTTGTGTATCACCGAACGGCCATTGAAGCGCGCAAGCGTGTACCTGTCATCTGCCTTCATGCGATTCGGCATCCATATCTCTCGGAAGCGGAGGTACCGAAAGTCTGTGTCTGCAAGCTGTGCATCGCACAGCACACGGGCAATTGAAAATTGAAAATTGGTTTTTGATCACGTTTCGATGGAGGCGAAACGCAAAGGCGCCCGAGTGCTGTGCGATGTCAGTGCACGTTAAGATCCCCAGGTGGTCGAAATTATTCCGGAGCACTCAACCATGGCACCTGTTTCTTCCTTTCTTCTTTCACTCCCTCCTTTATCAATTCCCGTACGGCGCTGTTCAGGTGTCCGCCGCGATGTGAGACAAGTACTGTGCCATTTCCTTTCCACAAAAACAATTTTTGTTTCATGATTAGAAATACATAGAGCGCAACTTATCCTCCGTTGCCCTGGCAAGCTGAATTGCAGTTGTTGAATATGGTTTGGTTTGGTTTTTGTGATTGTCAATAGACCTCAGTTAGAAGTAAGGGCTCGACCCGCCGCGGTGGCTCAGTGGTTAGAGCGCTCGGCTATTGATCCGGAGTTCCCGGGTTCGAACCCGACCACGGTGGTAGCGTCTCGACGGAGGCGAAACGCTAAGGCGCCCGTGTGCTGTGCGATATCAGTGCGCGTTAAAGATCCCCAGGTGGTCGAAATTATTTCGGAGCCCTTCACTACGGCACCTCTCTCCCTTTCTTTTTTTCACTCCCTCCATTGTCTCTTTCCTTACGGCGCGGTTCAGGTGTCCAACGATATATGAGACAGATACTGCGCCATTTCCTTTCCCCCAAAAAACAATTAATATTATTATTAATGCACGCAGCCCACGCGTGGTTTAGGTGTCCACTGAACCAGGAAGCCAGTTACGCGCCCTTCCTTTCCTCAAAATCATCGGAGTCTAGAACGTTGTCAGTGCCAATGAACACTGACGAACGCTGACGGCCTATAGAAACATAGGCGAGCGCTCGGTTTTGGCGGCGGCAGCTGTGACCTCTCATAGCTGTCACATGGCTCCTCGGCTGAATGTGAAACACGCACACGGCGAAGCTGCGAGGGGACTCATTTCTGGACGAAATGGCAGTGCTCGGCGTGCGTCCTACAGCCGCTTGTTAACGTCATCCTGTTTCTTGCCATCCTCGGACCGTATATGCCATCTTCGATCACGCACATGCGCAAGCACCCCCCCACCCCCCACACACACACACACTACTATTGGACCACAAGGAATCAACTAATTTTTGGTTGGAGATGCATAGTATGTTACTCTATGGATAATCCTTGGGAGATGTATGAAAGTTCGAACATGGCGTTAGCTTCCACAGCCTTGCGCCTGATGTATGGTACAGAAATCGCATTTGCGATAAACACTGCGTAGCGGGTTTGCACGCCTGCAAGCGTGGACCGCAACCGGAAAGCAGGTATTGCTATAAAAGACATAAATCCGCAGTGCTGCTCTTGGATAATTTTCTTTTAAACACGCATAACACCTTTGGTTACTTGTCAGACCGTTTGAAAAATGCTCGCAAAATTACTTTGCCAGCACAAAAAGATGAAGTGTGACTTTATTTTCTCAGTAACTTGCAAAGAAGCGCTAAGCAGTTTTTCACTTTCGAGAGTATTTACACTAGGGCATCCGCAACAATTTTCATGTTTGCATTGTACTGGCGTTTAGTGATTGGCCTACCCATTCATTTTGCAGTCACGTGGAAAACATTTTTTTGTTAAACAAAGGAAAGGCGCAGTAATTGTCTCACTTCCCAGTAGACACCTCAACCACGCTGTAAGGAAGGTTACGAAGTAAGGTATTAAAGAGGCAAAAAGAATAACGTGCCGTGGCGGAGTAATAATAATTAATAATAATAATTGGTTTTTGGGGAAAGGAAATGGCGCAGTATCATATATCGTTGGACACCTGAACCGTGCCGTAAGGGAAGGGATAAAGGAGGGAGTGAAAAAAGAAAGGAAGAGAGAGGTGCCGTAGTGGAGGGCTCCGGAATAATTTCGACCATCTGGGGATCTCTAACGTGCACTGACATCGCACAGCACACGGGCGCCTTAGCGTTTTTCCTCCATAAAAAAAACGCTAAGGCGCCCATGTTGCGATTGGAGTACATTTGCTCTGGCCAGAGCATGCAGGCCAGAGCATGTAGGGCACCGCTATCGCCGCTGCATAAGAACGTCACGCAAACTTCCGGTCGGATCCGTCGATTTCGGCGGAGCAGTCCCGACTGCTCCACGGAGCAATCTCGGCTCGGCAACCGCTCCCTGTCTACGATTGGAAGACGCGATCCGTGGCTCAGATCTGCGTTTGGAATACAGTTGCTCCAAAAAGAGCAGGAAACGTTGCTCCAGAAGTGCTCGAACTCTGCGATTGGAAGTCACCATATGTCTCTTTTTCTGTGGTTTTTAATCTTATTTTTTGTCAGTTCAAAGAACAAAGTTAAGCGAAAAATTTAGTGGAGGTGTTAACGAACGCAAGCAAGTGAATAATAATAATAATAATAATTGGTTTTTGGGGAAAGGAAAAGGCGCAGTATCTGTCTCATATATCTTTGGACACCCGAACCGCGCCGTAAGGGAAGGGATAAAGGAGGGAGTGAAAGAAGAAAGGAAGAATAGGTGCCGTAGTGGAGGGCTCCGGCAGCAAGTGAACTCTTTCATTCGGTTTTCAGAGCACAAGCGGGGCAAGCTTTATCAATCATCCTAAGCAGCCCTTCTCCTTCCAAGCTAGTCAAAGGGTCTTCGCTCTACGTCATACAGGCACATGGTTTACGGCTTCTCGTCCGCACGTCGCAGAAAACAAACACTTGTACGCGCGTAGACAATACTCGTGTAGGACACGACGTGCCATAGGGGCGTTCATCACTCTTTCATGCTCTCCTGCCTGTATCCAAGTAGTGCTAGGTACCTTTATTCTTGTTCTTTTCATTCTTTGAATATCTTTTGAGTACGTTAGCCCTGCTTTCGGGACCAGGACCTCCATTCTGGGGCTTTTCGAGGCGCATAATTGAAAAGGCAAGCACATGCCTCGTGTCTAGAAAGTGATAAGAAAGGGAACGCTAGAAGATGGCGAGAGGCGAGTCAAGAATGCGAAAGAGTAAAAGGGGTGGACGGAGGCAGCAGGAGTGGATTGGGGACATATGGAGGAGGAAATAAGGAGCTCCTATCTGCGTTGAAGGAATCTAATAAAACCGAAAAGGAAGCAGGTTTTTAAGATGGTGGTACTGATGAGTGTAGAACAGACAAGCGAGAAAGCTTGGCGACCGAAGTTAATCACAAACCAAAAAAGTAGTGCGATAAAGAAGAGCCATAGGAGGGGCAACAGTATTTCACAGAGAAGAGCTGGGAAAAAGGCGGTAGCGTTAGATCTCAAGTCAGGCAATGAATGTCCCCCCCTCCTTCTCCAACTTCCACCCGCGCAATCCGGGGTTGAAGCTATGTCACGGCCATCACAATCCGGTGCGGCTGCTCCTTCTTTTACGCACCGGGTTTCTCCCGACTGTAGGAGGGAAGTGCGAGCCCCGGGTCTCCCTCTTCTCTCTTAATCGTTTCGCTCCTTCTTCCTTAAATTTATTTGCCTGATTTCTAGCGCGAAACGAAGAATTTCCTTCACGTCATCTGCAGTGTAAAGGGAATTACTGTTTTCGTGTAAGGGCTCGGAATGCAGTCGAGCCTGCAACAGAAGCGCACTAGGCTAACCCTTAGTTTGGCTTGCTTGACTTCATTAGTGCGTTACTCAAGGGGGAGGAGAAACACTGGATGCAGAAACCACACAGACAGTGCGCACGGCTTATTTCGTGCGGTGCTGTTCGTACCCATGAGTAACGCACTAATCGAGTCAAACTTACTAGGTCCATTGGAAACTTGACTTATTCTGGCGTCGCTTGATGCCAGTGACGTGTTTTATAAGGAGTATGCACTGTGAGAGCTTTGACCGGAATAATGTTTAGAGGGAGACTGAATTTACGAACATTAATTGATTCACTGCTCCCATCTTTCGATTTCATATGATTGCAGGTGTATAAGCTTTTGTATTTCTCGGACCCACAAAGGCAATGTTGCAACAGTAGGTTGTAATTGATGATTAGAACTAAAAATATGGGGACACTTAGGTTTCAACTTTAAAGGCATGATGGGATAGCGTTAACGGGTCCGGTCAGCGGCTCCCCTTGCCCACGCAGACAAGAACACCGTTTCCATATAATACGAAAGGCTGCACGACATATATATAACGCCCAGTTTTAACCGTGTCGTATGAACATCTCTTCATGGCATGTCTGACTCGAAACCTAAGGGTCATAATTTCGATTCCCGACCAATTACCTTAATTTTATTTTTGACCCAGTTCAAGTATTTTGTACACTTACATGTCCTGACGACATTCAAATCATGATGTGACTTTCTAATAATCATCAAGCTTTCAACGCTTTATTCATTTTCATTCCATAGCTCTATGCTGACGTCACAACCCTCTCGACCAATCCTGCTTTTTCGCACACACCGGCTACGATGCAAACTACGCCGGTTTTTCGGCTGAAGAGGACACTAAACGCTTTTACCTTAAAACCCATTTGTAAGAAAGGAGCCAAAAGCAGCCACTGACGTCGACAACAATTTCAACCCGAGTCACCGAGGAAACGACAGTGTCAAAAAGGTGAACGCAGAAACGGAGGTAGGCAGAACTGGCTGTCTGGGCCTGCAAAAGGAAAGTAGCAGCAAAATTTTTACACAGGGTGTGCTGAGATATTCTATCGTGAGCAATGGAGGTGAAGGAAACGTTTTGCTATATCGTCATGCTTACGACATGAGTTATACATGATAATGTTGATATGTGACAGTGGGCGCTTCCTACTTCACTGTTGTTTAAGTGACACGCGTCTTGAGGTTGGGTTTCCGCATATGCAGAAAAAAATTCGCTACTAAGGGAAACGAGCAAGTCAGGGAGGGATAGTAATGAGCGAAAGACACTCTTTCAAATGTAGATCAGTCCGCAGACCGCACTTGGCATCCGCCACGGCCTCGTCGTTCAAGCAGGCGAAATAGATCAATCTCTAGGAGCGTCGGCGTCATCGCTGTGATCGATTTAGTAAATGCTCTCTTCACTCACATACTTCTCTATATTCCCCATTAGTCTTGTCTGGAAGATTCTCACAGAGCACTCTCCCTCGCTGTCGGTGCTCGTCAAATATGCATGAGTCGGGACGTCTCTGTTTGCCGGAAAAAGCTTCGCTGCAGGCTGTCATCTTCTTTGATCCAAACTCGTGCTCCAGAGGAAAGCAGAGTACATGTTTACCTCAGCCTTTCAAACCTTCAAGGTAAACCTTCAAGGTAAACGAGGTTGTAATTTTCGAAGTGAAATAAATATCCGAGATATGGTCTTCAGCTAAGCAGGCGGGAGCCACAACTTCAGGCTTCGTGGACATCAGTTTTAATTGTGAGGCAACCATGTAAGTTACTCTTATGAAGATATCGAAGGTAATAGTCCATTCTTCAAATGCGTAGCTTAATTTTTATTTAAAGTGTGTCCACCGCTCGCATACAGTAGTCAAAAAGAGAGAGAGAGAAAATGAAAAGGAAACGCAGGGAGGTTAACCAGATGTGAGTCTCCGGTTTGCTACCCTACACTGGGGATGGGGGATAGGGGTTAGAAAGATGACAGAGAGGAAAACGCAAAAAAAAAGGAACGTGCACACATGGAGACACACACACACAAGGCGTTCCAGTTAAAGTCTTTCACACAGGCCGGTAGATTGTAAGAAGCGCAAAAGCGCTTGCACGGCCTTCTTCTGCGACGGTAGGTCCTTTCGATGTTGTAGAATTCTTTTTTCGGATAGCGGTTGGTCGTCCAGTTGGTCAAGTTCGTGGCTAAGGCATGCCCTCTGTGGACTGTACTGCGGGCAGGAGCACAAAATATGGCCAATTGATTCTTCATGGCCGCAGTGGTCACAGGTTGGGGTGTCGGACATCCCTATGCGGAAGGCATAGGCTTTAGT
>JARKHS020003998.1:20000-93427 GCA_030143305.2 Amblyomma americanum
TGAAGACACGAGGACACACAAGCGCTGAACTTCCGGCTGACATTTGATGGGTGAAACACTACATATATGCCAATACCCCCTCCCTTATGTAGTGAGTAAAAGAACTCAAGATAAGTTGGAAATAAGCAGGAAAAAATCTGCCTCGTCGCTTGCCAAGATTAGAGTTTCGCTCGAATGCAAATCCCTCTCCGCGTCTGAGAAGTCGTCTCGCTCTGTCAATGCAGCCTGCGGCGCCTCGTGGCTTAGCAAGATAGGGGGCGTCGCCTGCTTGTAAAACGAACCTCATCAGCCCATGACGCACGCTTGGAAACCTTCGCCAGATTGTGCTGAGTTCCGTGCTAGGAGGCTGCCAAGGGGATTTGCGAGTTTAATTCTGGCAGCATGTTTATGCGTGACCTCTTCAGAGCGCTTTAATAAGCCTCCCTTAATCCTTTATGGTCATTCGAGGGCTTCGATTCGTCGGATGAAATTGGAGCGAGTGCATTTTTGGACAATAAAGCTTTTTTCCTTATAGAGCCGCGAAGAGAAGTCATTTGAATAGGAGACCGATTTGTGTGGCCGTCATCAAAGGGCATGTATATACAGTCAGGCCTGAACGAAACGCGAACAGCGCCTGTCATTAGAACAAAATATGTTGCTTGTTTACTTTAAGCTGCAGTAAAAAAATCGCCTGATTCATGTTTAAGGGTAAAACGTATAGCGATGTGCATATTCATAAGCTGGTTGCAAATGAATGTCTCGCTACGAAATGAAACACTAGGACGTACGAGTGTTCTCGTTTCATTCCGGCCCAGCTGCACTGTTTTTGCTCGAAACGTTAAAAAACAATAAAAATTGTCCCGATGAAAATTTACATGCAGGCTTAGTGTGCCTTTGAATTAATCAGGATGACCTTGCAAACTATTTTGATCTGTGAGCCAGCTTCCTCTTATTTTTCTGTCGACTTATGGATGAAACAAATATCATAAGGTAGTCTGGATGGAGTGCCATTTATTGGAGGCCGTGTAGCTTATTAGAATGTTTACCGCTGCAATAAGGTGATAGCATTGCAAATGAAAACACCTGAGCCGGAAATCTGTCTCTGTCGTTGTTTCCTGTGTCCCGGGAGTTTTTCATAGAGCGTAGATCGTGAGAGGAAAAGGCAAAGAATTGAATCATGTCGCTCAGGGTAAGTTTGATTGTTCGATTCTGAATACTGCTGTCTTAACCGTCAGAACAATGCTGTGACCGGAAGAGACAGCTGTTCTGGCGTTGCATTCAGCCGCGCTAATAATGTCAATTAGATGATCGGAAACTAGCAACATTCTTGGATGTGACCTTGAAGCTTGAACGGAAGGTGTTGTCACAAAGTGAGCACCTTCTGTAGTCTTAGGCACTTACCTGTTGTTTCGACAGAGCCAGTTCCGTCGCGACGATAAGCGACTCAGTGCGCAATAGTAGAGAAAATTTTGTCACCACAAAAGAATAAGAGAAAACTGCAATGGCATTTTGAAACCACTTCTGTCGTGATGTTCGAGTGCGGTATTTAGAATTTGACGCTTATTTCACGATTTCAGGGTCTCACACAATTTTATTGTAACAAGGTGCTACCCTACTTTCGCGTTTTGTACGATGTAGAAAAGCCATATGAGATACAAAGAGCCAGACCTGAAGATAAGAAATCTTCCCAGGAAACATATGATGCCGAACATGCGGGAGTTCTTTTGGGTGCAGAGGCTATAGTCATTGACATAGAGCAGGTTTTCGGTGACGGATGCGCTAACAAGTTCAAAGGAAATGAACAAATGAAAGGTGCCGCCGGAAGCGTGTTCGAGGCACAAGAGCCACCCTCCTCCGTCTCAGTTCCAGCTGAATGCACGGGGCGGGGAGTAGGCGAGGAGCATTGGGGAGCTCTTCCCGACTCGTAAGCCGCATTTATTAACTAAGAAAAAACGATGCCCGCCTAGAGTTCAGCACTCCCGTTCGACCTTTTCCCCTTCGCTCCCGCTGAAATTGCCCGCGTGCGTCGATCGTTCCTGTCCCGTTAGTGTGCCTTGTTCACGGCTGCCTGAGGTTCATTAGTGCTAGCCGGAGTGACGATATACAGGCTGCATTCGAAAGTCTAGCGGTTATTTGTTGCCGCGTCCACGCCTTGGTTGTACGTCACTGGTGAGGAAAGGGATGTTGCGGGGAATAGGCAGTAGGAAATGAGGGGAGGTTGTGTGTGTAAAAAGGCTTTGCACGTCGGCTGCGTTTATGCGGCATGTAGCCGTTTGCCAACTGAAACGAGGCAGTGCTGGAACTTAGGTGTCGGGTCTGTGACTCTGTATAGTTACTCGTTAGGGAGCATGACGTGTTAGGTGTTAGAGAGGAGGGCTATTTCCGAAGTGCTGTGGATGGGGTTCTGACCCGAAATTCAATCCAAGGCGCAGGCTCTGTATATGAACATGTGTTCCTGTTGTAATCTATTCCCTCTCGGAAAGAATCATGTGGCCCAAGTTGCGCTTGTTTGCAAGCGGCTTATGGCAGCATGACGCCCCGAAAGCTCCCTATTAATGTTCTTCGCTTTGAACTGACCCTCTTTTTTAGACAAAGAGAATATTTTCTTTCTCCTCTAACGAATTGTGATAAAGTTTTTTTTTCATTCCTCCAAGAGTTCTAATTAAAAGCAGACGTAAAAACAGAGCGCTACCTTCCACATGCAAGTGGCAGATTTCGCCCTCATAGCCTGTTCAGCGCTCAAAATCGCTTTAATTGTTACCATTTCGTGTGCTGAGTTAGCAACTTAAAGCAAGGGCGAGTCTTTTCGAAAGGTACTGTTTTGTACACACAGAACGCTTACCAAGTTATGAAGTAGGATGAAATGCGTTCGTGCTGTGCGTTCCCTTTAATAACAATGATATTCATCTGTTCGGACCACAATACCGTGTTGACTTGCCAAATAACCACTCGCTAGCTCCAACGGAAATGCACGCCGCATTGTCTGCGTATGTTTTTTGGAGCCTCTTGATATATATCAATAAGCAGTCCCCAATTTTTTGCAATAAGTTAGAAGGAAAGCGTATAATATTTTTCACGTTTCAAACTAACGCAGTACGAAAAGTAGCGTGTACTTGTTTTGTTAGCTTCACCATGCATGGTGAAATCAGGACCATGGACAAGAGAAAATAACACAACTTGTTAAAGAAAACTTACAAAGACAGCTTTTTCTTTCTGCTCACGGCAAGAACAGAACTGGTGGAAGAGTAGTATTTAAGGCTAGGAGAAGGCTGCTGTTCTTGAGTACTTCCATCCCTTCAGCATTTCGTCTTTTCGTTAGGACACTAAAAACTGGGAGTTAAACACTCAGCAAGACAACTACGAAAGGTCGTCAGTATTTGCGCCCCTTTTCTGGTATGAAACACTAAGCTCGTTTCTACTTTTTAATGTAGATGAACATCCTGCTGGGCGAGTTGGTGCATAGCTTTCTTGGGATGGCGTTGCGCACACGACAAAACGAACACAGGAAAGAGCAGAAGATGACATGACATGAAGATGACTTTTTAATGCTTGAAATATTTTATCAGTGGCTCCCTAACTTCATCCTAACTTACACCCTGAGGTTGAGGCGGTTATGATGCAGCATACTTGTACAAAAGTTTTGAATATTGGTATATTGTAAGGTATTTTAATAGAAATATTGAAGGTAAAGCTCCATTCTTCGGAAGCGTAGCAATATCTTCCTTTTAAAGTTTTTCCATCGCTTGCATCGAGCAGTTAAGACTGCCATAGAAAACCAACCAATGGGGAGCGTTTTTGACAACAGCAAAAACGTTAACAGAAAAAAATTCAAGCCTGCTGAGGGGAGATCGGCGGATATATTGATTGTTAAAGTTAAATCTTCCAATATATAAAAAAATTGCATTCTTAAACTCTTCCGCGTTGAAAAATTCTTATGTCAAGAATTGTTGAGTATGTACGAGGTAGAAGCATGTATAGCTATGTGATCGCTGCCGGTAACTGTAACACTGTTGGAACGGTTACGATAAAAATAGACGTCAACAACGAATCACTGCATAGTTGCGTATACATGCTTTGTGAAAACGCCTAGAAATAGAAGCGTGCTATCTGCCGTCCGCGGCGGCTGCGTTTTTATGGAGGCAAAACGCTAAGGCGTCCGTGTGCTGTGCGATGTCAGTGCACGTTAAAGATTCCGAGCTGGTCGAAATTATTGCCGGAGACCTCCACTACGGCACCTCTTTCTTCCTTTCTTCTTCCACTCCCTCCTTTATCCCTTCCCTTACGGCGGGGTTCAGGTGTACAACGATATATGAGACAGATACTGCGCCATTTTCTTTCTACAAAAACGAATTATTATTGTTATTATTATTATGCTATCTGCCGTTGTCCCCGCTTGTCTATCAGCCTTTTTTTCAAGGCTAGTTCTTAGGGCTAATAACGAGCATGTTGTACTGTATATTGCTTCCCCCCAGCCTCAAGCCAGGCGAATGAAGAGAAGGCAGAAAAACCACAAAGCAACAATATTAGCCACATTTGTGCAAATTTTCTCAGACAAATGTCCTTTTTCACTGCGTCAGCAGTACTGTCGTCTATCGTCAAAAAATCCGTACTGGCGTGCGAGCGAGCGCCTGTGTGTGCGTGTGTGTGTTTGTGTGTGTGTGTGTGTGTGTGTGTGTGTGTGTGTGTGCACCCGCGTGCGTGCGTGTGTTTTTGTGTCTTTTTGCGTGCGCGCCTACCTGTGCGGACACTCTTCACTGGGTGCACATCCGGCCACCCACCGGTTAAAGGGGTCTTCAACCTACAACGCAAACTCACTCACCACCCGTTCACCCACATGGACCATCCAGAAGTTTTACCCCCCTTCCACACTCCCAAAGGCCTCCATCCTTTCACCCACCAGAAGCCTCCGCGGTACCTGAAAGAAAAAAAAATCGGAGGGGACACTTAAACACTGTCTTAAGGATATGACAACGTAGCATAATGGGTAATTCTCAGATACGCAGAAAGTAATCCTCCCCTTTACTTTCATAGATCCCCAGGAGTCCTTGTACCCCTCGTGGCGCAGTGGAGGAGCGGTTAAGCGATGCTATACCAGGTGGTCCCAGCGGGGGGCCTTGTATGAACCAGGCTGCTCTTGCCGAGCGACCAATCATCAATTTAACTGCCGCCTGTCATGGTGCACAGTTTGCTCACTATCCGGTGGGTAGGTTGTGATGACGCCGCAGGGTCACGAGACCTAGGGGGTCCACCTGCCTCCAAGGTTGCTTTATGAGGACTACCTGCCAGAACCATGCCCATGATTTTTCGCTCACAACGCCCACCCCGACAAAGCCGACACCGAATTAGCACCGAACAGAAGTTGGATCGTTTATGCACTAAACTACCTGTCGTCTCTTTTTAGCTGTGCTCGATAAAAAGAAAGGTGTTAACTTGTGCTGACGTAAAAAGGATACTTCTATTGAAGGGCCCTGTACTACGTTAAGATGAAGACTGGAGCCGGCACTAGAGATTAGAATCTGTCGACACACGTTTCGCGGCTAGGTTTCGCGAAAAGTTTGCCACTTGTTCCTTCTGTTTGCACTCATTTCCGGCTCTCCGGCTTGCCGGCTTTCAGTGCCGCTGCGAGAATTTTTGAAGTGGCCCTGTGCTATCTATCTGTAAGAGCCAGAAGGCTTCGACACATAATACAAAAAAGAAGAGAGAAAAGTTTTTACCCGGACTTGGCGATGACCCAGATGTCCTGCGTAGCGGACACAGGGATTTCTTTTCGCCTCTCGCATCATCGACCCAAGAGAAAGCGGCGCATAAGCGAGGGCTGGAAGTGGCGTCGTGTGTCCATCACGTGTCAGCGAACTCATTAAGGAGTCGGATGAGGCGGAGTCACCAAAATCAAAGCACGTATACAAACCTAGGTCATTGTGAGTCGTCTTGTACTCCATTTTTGGGAACAAAACGAGCCCCCAGGAAACCGAGCGACAAAGGAAAGAAGCGATAAACATTTCGCTGCGCTTGTGCCGATTCTCGCAAGGTATCGCTTCGCTGCTTGCATCGAAGTATCTATACGCCGCGATGGAGTATAAGACGAACTGTACACTGGGCATCCAAGCGTGGCTCCAGCTCATCGGTCTTCTTGCACAATCTCAATAAAACTTGAAAACGGATATGAGTCTGAGAGAGAGTGAGATGACTACTCCACGAATCTTCTCTGCCAGCGTTCTGAACCTCGATATAAAGCTTTGTGTTATACAGCAGTGTGGAGTAGAATGAGCACGCTGCTTTTTTCCCCGTCGTAGTTTGTACGCTAAGTTTGGGCAAGAAGTGCTTTTAGCTCTGATTCTTCGGAAAATCGGGCGAACCGTGTCCGGACTTAAACGAGAGCTTGATGCTGAACTTATCAAAAATATTTGTAGCGGTCATGTCCGAATGCTTGCAGCAGAAAATAAGACACCTTATTTAGAGGTCTTCGAAGGATGCTCGTGCATTCTATCGACGGCGAGACAGATTACTGTTTTTTCCTGTGTAAGGCAGTTCAGCGCTCAGTTGTGCAGGTAGACGATGTATAGCTTGAGAATGGACAGAATGGAGGAATCTTCCGAACCTTTCCTGAAACAAGTTTTGTTTTTCCTGCATGTGTTCGTATCAAGGTCAGGACGGCTAATTTAGAGGGCATTAAAAAGTTATAAATCTCCCCTTTCAGGAACGCTAAGAAATGGTAGTATTACCTCCACAGACTCTCTCTCTCTCTCTTTTTCCATCCACTCAGTGACCGGACCCATTCGAAGGTTCATATAGGGTCCGCCCGTCTCGGTGACCCCATCAAGAGAAACTTGCGACATTGCGTGCAGAGACACTTGAAAAATACTGGAAAGTGCTTCCATCTGACTGCATTACGACTTCGGTACATCCCAGCTGCCATTTATTCTACTTTATTTTCTTTAGTGTAGAGTAGCAGAGGCGCGCAATTAATGCGAAGCAAGCGCGCCTCAATATGCTCATTTAAATTGGTGGCTCCGCGCGGGAACCCATTTTAGAGTCGAGGGCCGTTTTATTCACATCCGAATTATCCACCGAGAGCCTTACGCTCTACCACCGCCGCGGAGTGGAAGTATCGGAACTGCTCATTAGGCGGAGCTTATTTCTGCGAGTTTCCGAGCACGAACAAAATTGCTTAAGATAATAAGAAGAAAAAAATAAGCCAAAAATGCTGCAAGCGCCTGCCACTAAGCCCCATCACATCAGAACAACAAAGTTAGCAATGAAGCAATGAGTTTTTACTTGATAAAAAAATGCTCTTAAGCAAAATTACAGCTGCTGAAACCTTTCAAGTCATTTTTCACATATCGCAGTTTTTGGCCCAAATAACACGCTAAAACTATAGGTTTCGCTCTCTACCGTCACAACTTACTCTACTAAAGCTTTCTTAAGTTAATTTTTTTATGACGAGCACGGTAATGTGTTCGTCATAATGAATTGTCCGGTTTTATGGCAATAACTGAAAATGGCAAAAAAATAAATACTGCAAAAGATATTTGCTTTTGCATTTTGTGAAAATTAGAAAGTATAGTCATAAAATAATACTCTCTTCCACTTATCTGTGGCAGAAGCATTTCCTGTGTCACCTATGCCGACGAAGTGAACAAATTGCCAATTTTCACAAAACGATTGTTCCCCTAATCCATCCTCCTCACTGGCTCATTGTATTGCGCAGAACCTGTTTCGCGCTCAAAATACAGTGCGGAAATTTCGGTTCTGTTCTAATGAGCGTAAGGACAGAGAATCCTGGAAAAGTTTGTTACATCAATGCAGCTCTTTAAAAGTTTTCCGCTGTGCTCGGCATCTCCCTTTAAAAGGTCTACACCGGGGGTTTTCTGAACATTATGACTTGACAGTTACATCCTATTCCTTAGAGTCACCGTTGCAGGCCACAACAAACCATTTGAGAAGATATTGAGTGGAACCATATTAATACGACAAAGCCAGAAAACCGAAAATAAAATTTAGTCCGTGGCCAGAGACTATAGTCCGCTTTTATCAGCGGTGACGTAGCAAGCATTGGCGGAAAAAAAACATTCGTACTCGCGTTGAATGGCTGATGTAGCGTCAGATGTCGGTAAGTAAATTCTTAAACAGCATGAGTCGACCTACTACAAGCCTCTAAATATTGTTAATGAAGAGGGGGGCGCGACTTAGCGTGCGGGAAATGTTTGCAATGTCGGATACGCAGTGTTGACTGCAAAATAATGTGAAATGAGTTCACCGAAGCGGAAAACATTAAATTTGATATGCACACGAATGAAACGTCGTACGGTTGCCGAATTCAGCGGCAGCATGCAGGAACAGAATTAAGACCTGCAGTAGAAGTTTCATGAGAATGCGGGGAAATCGAAACACTCTCAATTTTTTCACCTCATTTCTTCTCTGATTGCTGCCTAGGAGTGTTCATACCACTTGTAGGCTATTAGAGCATTCTGTACAGAAGGAATCCATGGTAGCAATGCTTCTTTTTTATATTTTCTTTTGTGAACATATTATACGCCACGCGCTCTATGTCATAAAAAAAGAATATCAGTTGTCAGCAAGGGTCTACAGATGAAGAATAAATGTTTTCTGTGAAGCATAGGGCGCAGTCTAGCGAGGGCGACTCCCAAGAAAAGTCTTTGCATCACGTGGGAAGCTATATCTACTAGGCCTGCAAAGAGAATATAAAACAGAAAAGTTCTGAATTATTTTTTTTTACATGAAATGTCTTGCATAAGAAGGGGTAATGTAAAGAAAATATTTGTAATTAGTTCAAGGGAAAAGCTGTTAAGTCTTTTGTAAAGAAAGGAAATCAACGTTTTGGATGCAGGTTTCCTCCGGGATGTGTCTTGACCTTTATCACTACCATTCAAGAATATTTTTGCCTCTTAGAAAGAAAAATAATAGCAGTTTCTGGCTATTCGGTCATAGCCAAGCAAGTTTAATATATTTATCGCCTGCAAATGCATGTTCAGTCGAAATCTTTGTCTAAAGTAGATTGAAAGAACAAAACGAAATTTCATACATGCCATACAGATAGATCCTAAATTGAAATGACTAGTAATAATTGCTTTACGCAAATTCAGCATCACTAATCATTCAAATTAATGTTTTCATCATTACCGCCTGCCCGAGGGCGCACGAGAAGTGACTATAGCGGATGGTTCAGTAAAGACCTTACAAGAGCGATAATCAGAAGTTCATCAGTTACGACGCTTAATCCTTCGTCAAAGCGTGCCAGCGCAGCTGGGTTAGAACACCGGTATTTGCGATGCTGTCTCCGCTTATTAATGCCTGCAGAAATGCAGCTTGTTTAAAAAGGCTTGTGCTCGGTTCCTGCTAGAACCAATGCCGTCTCAGCATTCGGCGCTCTGACGCAGCTGTGGAACCTAAAGTTCGCGTTTGTGCTTGGTATGCGCTTTACTGGCGTCTAATTATCGGCGATTGTGCCAGATTTACGTTAGGCGGGCAATCAATGCGGGTGAAACAGCGGAGCAAGCGCCTTCTTTGTACAATATGCTGACCTTGCGTTTCGCGAAAGTACCACTCTCAGCGCCTTTTGTTCCTCGATAATCTTGTTAATTATTATCGGCAGTTTTGTCTACTAGCTCTTGCGCGAATCGATGTCTCACTGTGTTGAACTTTAAGCCTATGCGTGGGTGCCAATTGCGGAGGGGAAGTATGAGTAGGTGAAGCCAGGAAAAAAAAGATAAAATGATATTTCACGTTTTCCGAAGGTCGGATAATTGCCAACGTTAGGTGCAGAGGCTGCACAAGTAGAAGTGAAACAACGATATTTTGAACACCACTTGGCCTACTCTAGTCTAGGTATAGATAAAAATGATGGGTAATAAATTGATGTGTTGTGTTGGCTTGAATGGCACGTAGGCACCTCAGGTCATCACGCGCCAAACTCAAGGTATAGGAAAAGTTTTCCTCAGAACTTTATAAAAATGTGAAAACTGGGCGGCAGTGTAGAGGGCCTAAATGATTATACTACAAAGTGACAACAAAGCAAAGACATTTAAAACATATCCACTAGTAAAACTTTAAAGAGGGTCGGGTAACCTCAGTGACCATCATTTGCTGGGCAAGGATATCGAGGCTCCCGACGAAAAAAAAAAAATAGACCTCGGATTTCCTCTTAGGAATGAGATAGGGGCTTAAGTGTATCAAAAGTCAAGCAGAACAGTAGGTCAGCATTCACAGTTTTTGAAGAAAACCTTCATATACTAAAACCTAAAAACATAAGTCTACAACTGCATTATCACTTAAGAGCAGTGCTGGGTGAAAAGGGAGGCATTATTTTTAAAACTGAGTGAAGTACTTTTGCCTTAGTTTTTAGAGTTTTGATCACGGCAATGAAATATTGTCGACGGTTAGTTCCTTTCCACATTTTCACATGAGGGTTTAACTTCTTTTGTTAACAAAAATTATGTGTTAGGTGAGTGTGTGTCCAATAAATCCACATAAGATTTTTTCTATGAAACGTTTCTGGTGCCTGCATGATTTCCATTCTCCCAAGATGGGCTTTACGGAGTGTAGTTTTGTGTTTACTTCGTATTCCCAAGCCGCTTAAAATTTATCTTTCAGCTTAGTGTGTATTAACTTCATGCAGTCTCTATAGGGCATGTCATGCCTAGAAATTTACGTTCATTTTTTATAGGAAATTTGCTTTCGTTTAGGTGTAAGTGGGGTCGGCTTGTAGGCCTCATTTAAGCGAGAACGGAACAGCCACTGTTTGTGTGTGGAAAACTGGAAAACATTTCTGTCTGCCCACGTCACTAGGTTTTTTATAGTCAATTGTATTTGCCTGTCGCAGGTTAACACGTTTGTGAATGCGCAGGCTATTTGAAGATCGTCAACGTTGACTTAATACATAACAGACTTAGGGATTATTTTAGTTAGGGAATGTATTTTTATAATAAACAGTGTCGTGCTTAATATACATCCCCGAGGTACTTCATTTTCCTGATTGAAGTTTTTTGAGAGGGTTGAGCCTAGAGGTACATGAAAAGAACGGTGGGAAAGGAAGTCATTGAGAGAGTTCAACATCCTACCGCGGGTGCCTAGGTCCCCTAGGTCGCGAAGGATCCCGAACCTTCAGGATGTGTTATGTGCTATATCGAAGAACACAGAAAGGCAGCGCTGTTTGCGTGTAAAGGCTTCTCTGATTGTATTTTCGAGGCGAACTAGGCGCTCAGCTATTGAGCATGCCGTTGTAAAACCGCACTAATGGATGCCAAAAAGTTCGCGGGATTCAAGGACAATAGTTAATCTGATAATCAAGACACTTTCAAAAGATTTGGTGAGACAGCTCGTAAGGGCTATTGGCCTGTAGCAATTAGGAGAAGTTGGGGGTTTTACAGCTTTAAGGAATGATACTATAACGACTCTTTTCTACTCCTTAGGCACTGTTCCTTCTATGAATATTGTCACGAAATGATGACTGCCGTCCGGAGAGCAGAAAGGCTGCGAAAATGGTGTTTAAACAAACCTCTTTGTTTGGGCTGACTTGCGCCCGCTGTGGACTGAATCACTCGGCGGCGGCATAGCAACAAGCGTGCTCGACAGCCGTGGAACAGAATGCCCGCCGCTGTCGGCCGTGCTCAATTTAAAGCTGATAGCGAACTTTCGAGATAAAGCGTGCAAAGTTACTATATAACATTCTGGAACAATGTAGAATCAGCTGTGCCTGGCTGCGATCAATCGAGATAAATCTAGTTGCATATTGCGTCGCAAAAAAAGCGATAAAGTGGCGTGGCGGCAGATTTGAAGAAGGAACAAACACTGCAAAGATTCGCGGCAATATTTTGTTAATGAAAGTAAAGAGTGCCCCTACGGCAGGCTAGGAAAGATGGGCAAGCATTTCATAGTGTATATGGTCGGGTCCTGGAGGAGTTTTTTTCCCGGCAGACAGTACTTTATTTCTTGAAGAGTAATAAAATTAGTAATTAGTAATTAATTAGCGCTGGACTACGTCAGACTACAGCGGCCGACGCTCTGCGCCTGTCCCATCTGCCGGCGCTTTTAGCGTAGGGGCCGTTGGGCAGGCAGACCGCCGTGGCCCACTTACCCTGGTGTCTATGTCGGCCTGTGCTTCATACATATGTGCCGGCAAAAAGCCGCAACACGACGAGAGTGTTCTGAGACCGGCAACAACAACTCATCCGTCACTCTGCCGTCTCGAGCGGAGACAGGGTTGATTGTGGATTCTGCTCGATCCATTCGCCTAGGTGCATTCCTCGCACATAACATAAGCTGCGGCTGCCGCCACGGCTGACGATCGTGCGCATTAGTACGAGGGGAACACGATGACTCGGCGCCGTATGGAAAGCATTGTGTTAGGACTAATCTGGAAATACAAAAAGAGATCAATATGGAAGAGAGAACAAGGCTTGTTGGACAATGCGTAGCTGAAATCAAGCGAAAAAAATGTTTTTTTTTGCGCTCTACACTCTCTCTAAAAAGTAAAAAAATAGAAGTATTTTTCGCCATAGTACTTCTACAAAGCCCTCAACAAGCCGTTGGCAATATACACGTGAAGTCATTTGCTTATGAATTGAAATTAGAGATATTGAAGTCCTCTTTATGCGTAGCTGCACTGTTCATGAAGAGTCAATGTAGCTCGTGTGTTGCTATATTATAAGCGAGAGCAGTAAAGACCAGCCAGGAAACAGTGGTCGGAGAGTGGAGAGATCATACTGTCTTATTTGTACAAAGCCATAACAGCTCCTAAGAACCCACCATCCACTCTAAAATATTTGCTGAGATTAGGTGCGTTTAGCGTTCTGTGTCTTGATCGCGGGTGACATCGGAGTTCAGCAGGGAACTTAACAAGGAAGCTCAGTTTATTCCATTCCTTCCCATGTTGCGGAGGGCGTGGCATTACTTGCTTCAAAATCATTACAATATACTCATTTACTGGGCTCATAAAGTAAAAGCCAATACCAATTTCGGCTGGAAGCAATGTCAGGATTCCCCCCGGATGCATTGAAGCAGGAAGTCAGTCTACTTCAATTGATAGCATATAGGCCACCTAAGGCAAGCACCGATAAATGTTGACATCGGCGGAGACTTTCTTGGAGACATCCAGCGACCACGTTAGCGGAAATTCGAACTCGAGTTTGGACACAGCTGCAGGAAAAGACATGGGTAAATGAGTGAACGTTATTCGGAATATTTCCCAGTGAATATAGCACAGCATGCTAGCAAATCTTATTTGAAGGTGATGCTCGGATTGTTCCAAGGATTGAATTCTGTGGCCCTGTTGTGCTTTGTAACCGAACACGTGTTCGTCTGCTGTGGAAAAGCAAGAGGAAAACAGAGGGAAAGACGAATTACGCGTCAAGACATTCCTTCACCTGCTGTTTCGTAACTGAATCCTCACTATAATAATAAAAAAGAACTGCAGGGAACAACACTTAAGCTCCGACAGATTGGCCCAAGCAGGACGGGCTTGAAACGCAAAGCACACGTTATGAAAATGAGAAATACAGTGTATGTCATAGAAAGAAAGCAGATCTGATGACATAACAATAAGTAAAAATGCAAGAAAGTTTTGATTACGAAGTTTATGCGTGTCTTAAAAAATATTTATGAAGCCCTTCTTCGATAGTAGTGAAACGAAAAAAGGAGTCGGGAAGCGCAGTACAATCAGAAATAGTCTGTAGGAAGATACTGTGTTTGTATGCATTTGTTTTAGCAAAAAGTGGCTGCAAACAGTGTTTCTTGGGGTGGCGGGTCTTTCTTGCATTGGATTGCCTAAGAAACGAAGGATAGGTAATTCGAAGTTTGCGTGTTAAAATTTTATGAAGGAGGGAAATGCGGTCCATTTTCTGCGCAGATGAAGCAACGAAATTTTATTATATTGTATATTTTTATTGGCGAGTCAGTCCGTCCGGATACATTGAAATTAAACGCTGCGCCGTCAAAATGCAGCCCATAAATTTTCTCAAATATTATCTTTAGAGAGCGTAAAAAAACTTTTGTGAGAGAGATGGAAACGGCAGGTGCTGCACCGTGAGAATGTGGCAGTACAACAAATACTGTCGGATGCAAGGGCGTATATTGCGCTTATTTTTTATTGTTCGCTGACAGGCTTACAAACTGCAGTTATGATGAAAATGATTCAAAACTAAGCTTAGCTCAAGACAGCGTTAGAGGAAAGAATTCATTTCCTTAGAACCAAATTCGTAAAGTGGACCTACTACTTCCCAGCCACAACCAGAAAAAGAAAAGAATGAAGAGTTGCTCCAAAATACGCCACGCGCTATTCATATAAAGCGGCCTGTAAGACGTGCTCTCGATGGAAATCCTGGAAGAACACTAAGAGAAATCATTCTGCTAAATTTCGTGCCCATAGGGTTGTCTTGCGCGGAACGAGCATCATTACATTGCAGCGCTATTCGAAGAAGACGCACGCGGAAAACTATTTTAAGCATCTTGAATGTCTCCTCGTGATTCTCTCGAGCGAGGTGGTTTATGTTATTCCGACAAAGAGCCCACCGACCTCTCCTTTACTGTTCATGTAAATAAAGAAAAGCCCAGCCTGCGTTTCAAGGCCTCGGTGTAGGGACGAGCACGTGTACGAACGGCGACCATTGATGCGCAGGACACGGCGTGCCCTACTGTGAGCTCATCAGTCATTGGCCCCTCGTCGCTCCGCACTCGCCGCCTCGAAGTAAGTAAGGGCCGACGTTTACTTGAACGCTGCATTTCTTCCTTGGCTGACCTGAGAAGCAGACGAACTGTGTTTGCGAGACACCGACACCAGAACTTCAGTGCGTTTTCCTATGTGCAACTCAGTCGTTTCGTCGTCATAGCTTGAAAATTCAAGCAATGCTCCTTACACTGCATTCTCGTGAGTACATTATTTAAAAAAATATGCAAGTACTGTTCTTTGCCCTTAGCCTAGCATAAAAGGTTCACATATATATTCTGAGTTTGTATACCACGTCCTTCTCAATCATGACGTTCAAATGGAGAGCAGAAATTATGAAATAAGCCAGGGAAAAGAAAAGAGAGAAAAATATGATAAGATGGTAAGAAGTAACGAGAGAAGAAAAAAAAAACGTTGATCATGGTTTGTTGCGTGATGGCTAAGACGCGAGAGCAGATTTCAGTCCTGCCAGCACAAACGAGCGGCTGTGAAGCCTGCACAAAATTGAAACCATGGCGGCTGTCGTTAATCACGCCCAAATTTCAGGCACAGAGTTTCCTAGACAGAGAGTGAGAGAGTGGGACACTAGAAAATGTGAGTTTCTCACAAAACACGGGGTGGGGGAGAGCAGTGGCATTGCATCTCACGCCTCGTAATGAACAGTGCCGTTCTCCAGATTCCTTCGTATACATTCCAGACCTGGAGGCAAGCGTCGCGAGCACTAGACGAGCCTTAATGGCCTTTCCCTGGGCGCTCCTTTCCTCCCGGCCAGAGAAGGGAAAAGCGTGCGCTTATTTCACATTCTTTAAGCGCTGGCCATTGTGCCCATCCCCAGCCTTGTCCCGCACGTCTCACCTTTCCTTGTTGAATGCCTGATTTTCAGCCTAACACGAAGTATTCACGCGACTTGCCGCGTGTAATAAAAAAGCCAGCGAGTGCATACTTTCTGGCGGGCTAGGCAGTGTGATTAGATGTAAGACAGGCCTGCAGCACCGACCGCTGTTTTCCTGCCCCTAATTGTTGGAAGTGCGTGCTGTCACCACTTCGCTCTGATCAAGCGTGAGAGGAAGCCGTGCGCTGCGAACGCACAAGCTCTGTTCACGGCTTTCCTGTTTTGATCCAACTTTCTTACAGATGTTCACGACATTCCCTACTCTCCTTTGGCACTCCTTCACAAAGTTACTCATGTATGGCAGACAGAGAAATTCTTTTTACAGAAAAATACTACCAGTTGCAGCCATTTATTTGCACCTTACTTCCACCAAGATGTCTAACTTCATTAGTGCGCTAATCATAGGTACGAAAAACACTGGACGCAATAACCATGCGCACACACACAGACAGGGTGCGTCCTGTCGGTGTGTGTGTGGTTCTTGCGTCTAGTGTTTTTCACGCCTATGAGTAGTGCTGTGATGAAGTCAAATATGAACCAACTAGACCCATTTGCACCTTGCTTCCCACCAAGATGGACACGAAGAAAGTGTGAAGACTGGTATTGAAGTTTAACATCCCGAATCTCCACATGCTTATAAGAGACGCCGTAGTGCCGGACTTCTCTATTATTTCGACCATTACGCTTGGTTAACGTACAGAGAAATCGCACAGAACACGATAATTGTCGCATTTCGCTTCCAGCAAAACTCCGCCGCTACGGTAAGGGTTCGATCCTGCATCCTTATACACGGCAGCCGAAAGCAATAGCCACTAATGCACCCGACAGGCCAGAATAATCGCTCCGAAAGTGCGCAACCTTCAGCCACTTCTAGACATGCCTTCCACGCGGGAATATTGGTTTTGAACGAAATTTTTGTGTTAGTTTCGTTCCTGATCTGTTCCCGCCGGCGCGGCTTCAACTCCCAGTCGTGGATGTGATTTTTTTTTCTGCGGCTTTTTTTTTGTGTCCAGGCCCATTTTCACCTTGACTAGGTTTAAAGCCAAACTCAGACAGCGGGCAGGTCACGTGGTGTTGACCGGTGCTGGTGCATCGAGTAGAGCTATCGCTTTAAACCATGGCAGAGTTTTATCATAGTTAAACCGAGCAGACATGCGAAATCATGTGTTTAACCAGGTTGGCTAATGGTTTCGCTGGGTCGTCGGTAAGTCTGGACACTATATTAGTTCGACAGTAGTATCACTTGTTGGAGACCACGATGCGCAATGCACAGCGCGAGAGTGCGTGGCAGTTTAACACGAGGCGTGATCGCCTGCGGCGATAGCATATGGCGCCCTCGGCCAGTGGCCAGCGAAGCCGATTTGTTCGCGCCTCCACACATTCAAATCGCAGTCACGGCAATATTTATATCGGCACTTATTTTAGATTTGGCCAAGGTCAACCTTAAGGTCAAGCTTCACACAAGCTCGATGAGCCTGTTAGACCTTGTGCCGTCGTGCTTTCGCATTACAAGAGGGACATTTAGCCAACCAATGTGGTGTTGTTTACATGAGAGATAAAAAAAAATTAATCAATCATAATGTGTTCCTGCGGCTCAATTATGTTCAAGACCCTAGAACATCTTTCATTAGCACAACACGGAGGCGGCCGCCGCGGTGACTGTGTACGGAAAGCTGGTATACAGAAAGACTTGCCAAAATCTGGTGCCACCGAGCAACACCAAAACGTTGCGCAAATTCATCGGACAACCACTGCAATTTTCGTTTTGAGACGGGATTACGCCGATAAAGCTCGTCATACCTGTCAAACACGCCTTTAAAGCTACGTCATCAGTCGGCGTCGACGCCGGTAGGCCATCACAGTATGGCCGTGAACGGGTTTATGCTTGTAAGTGCCTATGGACGTGTTTTTGCAAAGACCAGCCTCATGTAACCCTTGGGTATCGGCGCGCAGCGTCACTAGGGAGCTGCTGCTAATGTGAAAGAACCAAAGGAATGAAATACGAACTGAACCGTCATAAAATATGGCACCTCTCTGGACTCGAAAGAGGCTTTTATCTTGCGCTTCGAGCGAAAATGCACTGGGACCTAATTTCTCCTCGGTCTCTAGCTCTAATAATGAGAAACATCACAGCAGCTAACGCCCAAGCTTGGAGATGTGTATAACTAGATTTCAGGAAAGACCATGGAAAGGAAGAAACATTTTTCACGCAGTCGCCTAAAAAAAAAGAAAGCTGCTCAGGAATTTTGAGTGCACCGCTAAATGTGTTATGAGAGCGAAATTAGAGGCCCTGAAGGTATATAACTAGAAATGCTTCGAGCTCTCGTTACGCAAGCATCCAAATTGGCCGTCCTTTATTCATGCGTGAATCTCAAGGGAGTTCTCAAAAGCAATGCCCACGCTAAGAGACAAAATGAAGTACTGCCTCAAGAACTTTTGCCCGGATTTCGTAACTATGTATTTCGTTACCAACCGGACGCAGCTAGGGTTCCTAAATAAAGGTACAGACTGTGTGGCGTTTCGTAAGCACTGCACACGACGAGACTGCAAACAGCCCTTGGCATCGTTGGGAGCAAAATACTTCGTCTAAATGTCTCGTTTGGAGCAAAAAACGTGTAACCAAGGAAATCTTATTTGCAGCTTTCGTAAGCACACCTGAACCGAAGGCGCGCAATAAAGTTCCGCGAGCCACATCAAGGTTTTTGTCGCACTACGCCCGTGAGACGCATTACATTCTAGGCTGGGTCAGAAACAGCCGGATTGCGCTAGACATAAAGCAGTAGGAAGGATAACCACACGCAAACACACACGCATACATGCACAAGAAAATGCAGAAAGATTTCCTGAAGCCCACGCGATAAGTCGGAAATGCAGTGACGCTGACGTCGTAAGCACTGCATTTTTCCCCTTGACTTATTTTACTTTCCAGGATAGCTTAGTTTGTTCTTAGCACCTGTTTAACTTCTGTCAATGAGGTTACGTGTGTGGTTATATCGAATGAAAAAATTAACTGCCCACAAAAGAGTGCCCATAAAGGAGTCCCGCGTTTGTCTTCGGCCCATCTCTGTCACTCTATCACCGTTCTAACAATATGAATCGCCGTAATGACTCAAGAAATTATATCGTCTAGCGCTTCTTGCGAATACGCGCCATCGTGTAAGGCAACAAGTTCGTCTTCGTTGCCACTGTTCGTCTTTGTCTTCACAAGCTTAGCTACAAAATCGTTGTCCCGCGTATTTTGGAAAAGGGAGGGTGCGCTCGCATCGCACAGCAAACGACGTTATTGCGCTACGCCTCCATCGAAATTCGAGGCCGCAGCAGTGATCGAGACCGTTCGGATCAACTGCCGAACGCGAAATAAACCAAGCCAACGCGCCAGGTTAGGGAAGAAGAAATGGCATAACACAAACAAAGAATAGGGGGGCGTTGCGCGGTAAATAGAAAATTAGAACCGTGGCAGCAAGCTCTCATTTTCTCATGGAAAATGGATGCAGGTCACTCATTCATTTATACGTGTGCAGTCGCTTGCGATGAAACGCTGAATCACGAGAAAAGAGACGAACATCAACGGCCAATTCGTGTTCCCTCTGCTTTTTCAGAAGCGTTTTTAGGGCAACCAGTTTCTGAACCGCATCGAAAAGCGCACTTATCTTAGGAGCCGCCCAGGATGAGGGTTGCCTTATTTGGGCAAAGCGCTAGCACAGTGCAGTCTTAGAGGATACCCGTTTAAAATAGGCAGATAATAAGAAGACTCTTTTTTCTTTCGTCTCTGATAATGTAACGTTCCGCGCCACTCTATATTTTCACTATCAAGCCGCTGATGAGAAGGATTGATATAACTATTATTGAGAACCCTTCGTGAAGATGTATCTGACGGTTTTACAAAGAGTCAAGTAGAGGAAAGAATTGTCTATTAGCCGTTTGCTTTTAATATTATTATGATTTTTATAATTCCCTGCCCATCCTCCCCTTAGAGGTGATTGATGAGCACAATGATCGAAAAGTCAATCAATAAACCTATTCGTTAATTAGTAGATTAGTGAAAAATAAATCTATCAGTCACACGCAAACGACCTGGCAATTATTTCTGTAAATATAAAGAAAGCTATGCCTTATTAAATCAATACATAAATTAATCAATTTTTGTTCAATCAAATTATCAGTCAATAAATCGAACAAATAAGTAATCGGGCTCTGCAAATGCGCGGAGATAAAAACTGCACCACAAATAAGAACAATTTATGTTAAAGGCAGATAAACGCTGATTGCCACAAGTTTCTTCTGCTTGGTCTTTGAAATGCACGACGGCTTGTAAAATGGAGTAAAAAAATGCCAGCTGAATTTGGATATTCTGCACGATGTGCGGACACGTAATGAAATATCTGAGCAAGCGGCCAAACTCAGCACTTATGCTTTCAGTAATACAGAACAATATTCCAAAATGTAAAGTTTAAAGGCATTAACTCATGCTGGTCTGCAATGCGAAACCAGATAATATAGTTATCCAGGAAAATTTACGTTGCGAAACTGACAGAACAGTGAATACATTAAAGATGACCTGTTTGGTGAGCGCGATCATAGTGCTGAAGTCTTTCGTCGAGGGCAGTAGCATCCTCTGGAGCTACTCAATATTTCTTGAGTAAATTATGTGATTGTACACCTCAGTTTGTGCTCTCTAGTGTCGTGGCAATTGTTATGAATCTTTAGTATTTATCTTATGTATCTGATATTATTTTTGTAGCTACTAATTAGTTCTCTTTCATTTCTAGGATTTGCGATCTTTTGCCGTTTACTGAGATTAGGACATATCATTGTGTAAGCAGTATTAAGTGCAGCTGCCGGATTTTTTTTTGTTTGAAACAGCTTAGCGGGTAAGCTGACTTCCACAGTTCTGCCAGTTGTTATTTGCGGCCGATGATGTCTCTCGCCAAATGTTTCAACGGACGCGTAGCCTTATTTATTCGTCCTGATAAACTATATTTGTAATGAAGAGTGCTGTATGGACGATAAGTGCGGAGGCATCGTGTGCCACGTTTTAGCATGTACCAGCTGTTTCCATGGGAAGTATTCTAATTATATTATTTATTGATCGATAGCGGCCATCAACGGACTGAGCAGCCAACCACTTGATTAGGTGAGTAATAAAGTGACTGAATAACTTTCTCAGAAATGAAATAAATAAGTAGTTAAAAAATTAGGAACAACAAGTTGGCCAGCTAAATAATAAAAAAATAACTAAAGTAGATAGGACACCGGTCCGAGCAAATGGACGAAGGTGCTGTATGTTTTCTAATCTCTCTGGCGCGACCGCAGTGTTGAGAGGCGACTTTGTGGTAGAAGGACGTATTCACTTTGAAGCTCTCGGGATCGTATTAGAGGCGAGCGCCATTGCATTACAGCGTGCGTTCGCTTAGTGCACTATCGCACTTTGCCAGCCGGTTCCTGCGAGGGAGGAGCGGATTCCCGGAAAGGTAAGCCCCGTGAATAAACACTGCTTTGTGAAATACATGCCGTGCTTTTTGTAAGCACAGCTCTTGTACTAAGGGAAGCCAGTCTGCAAACCGAAATAGCGGGCAAAGGCAGCGCTAGGCCATCAAACTGTCCTTAAAACCACTGTAAATAAATTTCTCACCAGGCTTTCATTGAGGTCTTGTACAGAGAAAATGAATGATTTGTAAGGACTGCCCGGCTATTTTTCTTGGTGCTGCGTCCTCAAAAACATCCCACATACCCGCCCGAGTGAAGGGCCAAATAGAGAAGAATTCACAACCTTACAATACGGCCCACCACTGTAAATAAATTCGGTTCTTTAGAACCGAGGTCGTGGATTAACACGCATTCCGGACACGACAGCCCTATTTTGATGGGAGCGAAATGCGAAAGTTCCTGTGCGCAGAACAATGCAACTTGACGCTAAATAACTCCAAATAGTCGGGATTAGCCAATAGACTTCCAATACTTTATTCTTTGATGAAAACATTTAATCACGTATGCGGTTTTATTTCTAAAGTAAAGAATAGATCATATATAGAAATAGCGAAAGCTTGTGTATTAGTTTCTCTTTATGAGCTTAAATATTAGCGGTGATTGTTTACCGTTAATAATTCGAATGAAATACTGAGCGCTCTGCAGCGTCGAAGATGGCCTGTTTTTAATAAATTCTATGACGTCGGAAGAAAAAAATAAAACGTCTTAGACTTGAGAGTTTTGCGCTTTGTGTCTGAATCTCTACTAATAGAAGAAAACCGTAGAGTGCTCCGAGATGACTGAATACAAATTAAGCTCACTGTGCGAAAGTACTTACAGTGTTCGGAAAACGGAACTCCGGAGTATCCGGTGACTCGAGGAGTAAATGGAGTTCCTGAGCTTCTTTGCATTTTCTTCCTAGCACTGAAAAAGAGAAGAACCATTCGTTAACTAAAGGAGCAGAAAAGTGCTTCACATGCGGAAGTTTTAATTTTTGAGAACGAAGTGGGAACATTTGCGCTTACATAAAAAGTGAACGGAGGAAAGCGAGTGAGCTCCAGCGGGGTTAGTTACGAAAAAGCCGAATACAGTAGACAGGATAGAAAAGTTAACTAAAAACAGGTGAACGGAAACACTGACGTTGCAAAACCTGCCATAATTTGAATTGAAAAATGTGCGGACCAAACGCGTACCACACACTATATTTGCTAGAGGATACGCTGAAAATATACAAGAAATACGTTGGAACGAACATAACTAAGAGGATACAGAACACAAAAGCAAAACGTAAAGTAGAGGGTCGTCGGGTTTTTAATTCAAAGCTACGAAACGGAATTGACACGCAGTCGCTCTTCGCTCTTCTCAGTCATTTCTTTTTCTAACGCCAATTTTGTGTTAAAAGTCAGCGAGTGCTTTGCACCTACGCTTTTAGTTGCTCGATTTTCTGACGTCGCGGACCGGCCCTTCTTGGGATGAGACTAAGAGAACTACGACACTAAGCAAGCCCTTGCTTGTAACATCGGTTTATCTACAAGCATCCCACATTTAAAGAATAACGCTACGTGAATGTAATGAAGTTCACTCGCGTACAAATGCAGCCTTTTTGTGCGAAAAGGAAGGGCAACACTTGTGCTGTCGTTGTGACTAATGTCTCCAACCGAGCGGAGACCTCTCGCCCTTATAATTCGTATTGCAGGAATAGACCGTGCTGATGCCTCAATATCACTTCGAGGCGGCAAGCCACAGTAATTTTAAACTGTTGTTGTTGTTTCAAATTTTATGAGCTAGTGCTAAGAGGCGATAAATGGTGAAATATTGAGGTGCGGATTATCTTCCAGTGATCCCCAAAATGTCATAGTAGCAAAGAGAGGCAAGAAAGCTACGCGTAGGTCACAAAAGAGTTCTTCACTTTTTTAATTGCAGTGATATCGCACATTCTACGCCTTTGAATAATGATGACGAAGATAGTCATCGTAAATAACAAAACAAAGAATAAAATACATACTGCATTTCGAATGCTTAATATTTTGGCGTAATTGTCGGGAGGCGTGTCATTATGAAGCCCCATTCACTAGGGTTCTGTCTCTTATCAACCCTTCCCAAAATACTGTCTGATGCCTAACGCGAAAGGTCGATACGTTCGGCTTTTATATCCCCGCAAAGGACAACCCTAACCAGTCCAATTGGATATGGTTAACCCCCTTAACGACTTTCCTTGCTTCTCTGCAAATAAGACCTCTTATCTTTCTTCCCCGATGCCTCTGACCGATGGTTTATATGCAACTCTCACTGGGCATTGTCCGGTGATATTTTCCTGATTGTGTGGGATCAGGAACGGCGGTCTCTCGTCCGGAAAAATGCAGCCTTCCTTTCAAATAAACGCTTCTCTTGGTTCTCTCTTGGTGTAGCTCGCGTGAAACAGCCTGAGGACAAAAAATTGAAAACAAAACTCACAGAACAAATAAGAAACATGATAGTGCTTTATTACAGGCCAGCTGTTGTCGATGTTTCTACGACTGGATAAAGAAGTTGCTAGCCGTCTTATAAACACTTGAGGACGATGTAATGAATTATAAGAACCAATTAGAGGCTTCAGAGAGGTCACGTAAGTGACGACACCATGATCCTGAGTTCCAGTCAGAAGTGTTATTTAGGTTACGCGATCGGTTTTTGGTGACGTGATATGTTCTGGTGCACGCGTTCGTTGCAACACCGTCGACGCCACTCAACCAGCTAACTATGCATTAGCAGCTACCCTGAAAAATCACTTGACACCAATAACATGGCTGAATGTGCGCCATGTTATCATTCATTTGATATATCGCTTGTAACTCCTAGAAAGCGTTAAGCGAAACAGGTTCGTGTCGTTTCCAGCAGGCGGCGCCTGTTAAACCAAAGCTACATGCGCTCTCTCGCGATCAGTGTATATTGCCTTCACGACTCCTTCAGGTGCTCTCTCAAGCTGCACCCATTTGCTGGTGGTGGCAAAGGTAGGTCAAAAATTATTATAGCTCCACGAATAATTTCATAGAACTGCGTACATTTTCGGGGAAACCAGGCCTGCAACACATTCCGCGGCATATTTCCGTGCTGCGTGCAGCTGACATTTTATCGCCTCTCTCTTTTTTTTTCACAAGAAAGAGCAATACAGGTTAATATATTCGTTACGCAGCGATGGGACGGAGTTGATAGTTTACAGAGACATGTGTTGGGCTACGTTCATCGAAATCATTTCGTCGCAGTCGGTGTCCTCCGCGCACACTGCATCGTACAGCTCTGCCTCCGTCGGGTTCTTACGGATCCCAGCTACTCCATCTCCGTCAACCCTACACCCCCACTCCTCATCTCCACACCTCGCCCTCACAAGCTCCGTCCCAGCATGCCACTTAACTCGTCACGCCTAACATGTACTTCATGTGCACTATGAGCGACCCAGCGTTGCTCCGAGTGTGACGCGCCAAACCTGCAACACTAACACACTACACCACACCTCTACTCTATTGCTCCATGACTGCTCCTTGCGCCTAGCAGTACACGACCACTCTCACTAAAGCGCATTCAATGAAGCAGATCCGTGGCAGTAATAGGAAAGTAAAGGAATAAACGCAACACACATTCCACACCCAGAGCTACTAACCACTACAACTGCTATTAACGTTTCTAACCAATTTAGCTACCGATGCCGTTCGCATTATTATAACGATAAACGACTCATCACCTTTTTTTTTCTATCACTTTTGTGACACTAGCGCTAGAGCAAAGCGCGTGAGGGAAAAGGCATCCCAGTGAGTCATATGTGGCAGCCATTTAATGGAGCGGCTGCGGGAGTCTGCCAGAAGAATATAAACGGGATGGATGTTTTTTAGTCTTCTTCCAAACAAAGAAAAAGAAGAAAAAGAAAACCGACGAATCATAGTTGCCGCTTGAAATCCTGGATTGCTCGAGTTGTGTTCAGGTGTGAAAACGAGATAAGGTGCTTACACAACTTCGTTCTTCGCTTGCATTGCTTCGCTTCTAAGGCTCACTGAAATGCACTCGCACTCAAACACACGAAGCTAGGCAAGATGTGCACCCGAACTGCGCCAGATGCGGCAAGGAAATCACACAAATATGCTACACACAAGATGCAGTGAGGCTGAGCTCAGCCAATCTGTTAGAGTTGCTGGTGTACAGGAGCTAATTTGCTACCAATGTCAGTGTGCACATGGAGATATAAGGCACCCTAACTGGTATTGCGTGGTGGCGATATGTGACCGCGCCACTGTGCAAGCAAGATCGTCCCTGCACTGTAGATCCTGCGGTCTTTTTATCGCACGTTAGCCATATTAGCGCCTACGGTTAACATGGTGTCGGCAGCTGGGAATCTGTCGTTCCTCCCGTCTTCCCCAACCGGGATCGGTGGTTGGCTGAAGGATGTTCGTTACGTCTACTGATTCCTATTCTACTGATTCCTACTGAGTGCGTGCGTAACAAGAACGCGTCGGGTGCAGTCGCTTGGTTCTGTTCAGCAGAAGCAGACGAAAAGCAATGGGACTGGGGAAGCGAAGGCAGGATAGTGTTCATTTGGATTGCTTTGCGAATGACTCGCGAACACGGGGCATTGAAATAATTCAGTGAGGGCTCATTCTGTGTGGGCGTGCATCTAGAAGTGAACAAGCAAGGCAGTTAGAAAAAAAAGATGGCGTGATGATCGACAAACAAACTAGGCGAAGGACGAAGTAAACAAGAAAAAACCAGCGTGTCTAGAAAGGAGTGTCGACAGAAACTCTTGGGCCTTGAGTGTCTGTTGGACATCATGCCAGACAATCTGTATTCCGTTTCTACGGAGGAAGGAAGACGGGGAGAGGGAGGGGGGTGAGCTGTAATATCGGCCACGATGGGTGGCCTCTTGAAGGTCCATTACGACTGGCCTTGGCAACTCTCCTGGAAATGTAGATGAGGGTGCACTAGCAGAGCTGCGCTGGCTGCTTTCAGGGGAGGCTTGCTGTCGCCGCTGCCGTGGCTATGTTGGGAGTCGACCCCGCACCGACTCCTTTAGTGACTCATTGACACCCTGTGGTAGAGTCCGCTGCAGGCGCGCCGGTCATCTCACACGACCGTGGCGAAACATAACACAGCACTGCTAATAATATGGCATTAAAATGTTTGATGGTTTGAGAGCGCAAGCATTCTTCATCTTCCGGCAGCAATACGAAAATACCAGAGACTGTATGGCAACGCCGTGCTAGAATAACTTTTCGTTTTGGAAAAAAAACAAAACATCTTTTAAAATTTTGCTGCCGATCGTGCGTATAAACGGCGCCTACGGCCCCGAAACACAAGAATGAAGACACCGGTAGTGTTTTGTGCTTCGCGCGTCTCCTTTCCGTGTGATTCAGGTTTACAAAATGTACGCAACGTGACGTTAAGAAATGAGCTGGGAAGTGACAAAGGTACAACTACTGCTTTATGCTCTCTGCGCTCCATTTTGTTTCTTGTTTCTTGCTCGAACGACTACGTCTAAAACTCTAAATTTGCATATAATATCGGACGTAAATACCTAAAAGTACCATCACGAGAAATATATGTTTTGGTGTGCGCAGTGCACACAGAAATCCGCCAGCTAAAGCGCACAATAAGGCAAACTTCCAAATCGATGAGGGACAAAAATTAAAACGAGAACATAAATCACTGCACCAATATTTTCAAACGCAGAGAATAATAAAAAAGGTACGCTAGACGACAGTGTAACGCAAAACGAAACAAGATCTCTAGAAAAAGTGGTGAGTAGCAAGGAAGCAAAGTATCAAATTTAAGGCTCACGAAATAGGAGCTGGTGTGTGGTACCATTCCCTCCTCTCTCGCATGTCTGCTCTGTCTGCGAACCTTTTTCAAAAAGAAACCCCGGAAGTAATCACAATGGAGAAGCGGATGGAACTCTACGAGGTGAAAGAAACAAGCTGGACATACCGCAGATCGGTCGTCGCTAAAGCCGTGCACAACCTGTACTAGATGGCCGACAACAAGAGGAGAAAATAAATATCACCGGAAAATTCCAATGAGACCTCATGCACCACAAAAGGACAGGAAATGTTGTCAGACTGATACATAAACGCTCTGGTTACAGGGTACGCCATTGGAAGGTGATAAGGACTATGTAGAAAGGGAACGTAACGACCGGGCATAAAACACGGCGTAATTTATTTTTTGGAGACGTGGACTACGGCAAGAACAAATGACTCAGTTTGAAACACGGAAGTGAGAGGAGAAAAATATGTTCGGTAAAAATTTCGCATCGGAAAAAAAAAGTTGCCCAAGCACGAAGCTTTCATAGATCCCAATCTGCTTCTTTTAACCTTCTCAACCTATGAGGAACAGAAGAGTAAGGCATAGCCTCGGTGGTATTTTTATATGAAGGCCAAATTTGATACAAATTATTAAACGAGTTTTCGACGAGAAATATCGTCTGGCTGTCTAATGGAAACGAGCAGTTCCAGAGATAGCCGGTGCTCGCTGGCGTAGGTGTAGAAGCACCGAGAACACTCCACCACAGAACTATTACATCTATTACATCTACATCTACATTTACGCGCAACATCCGGTTTGAAATTTTCGCACGTAGGTAATCTCATCATCAGCATCATGACTACACCCACTGCAGGGCAAAGACCTCTCCTATATCTCTTCAATTAACCCTGTCCTTTGCCAGCTGCGGCCACCGCATCCCCGCAAACTTCCTAATCTTATCCGCCCACATAACCTTCTGCCGCCCCGTGCTACGCTTGCCTTCCCTTGGAATCCACTCCGTTATTACCCAAATGACCAGCGGTTATCTTCAATTCAATTAAATTTTTTTTCAACATCTTGACGATGTTGGGTGCGTCGACAAATCTTATTACAGCCTTCTCATTACATCCCCTGCCCAAGCCGATTTCTTACTCTTGGTTTCGACTAGGATGTCAATAACCGAGTTTGTTTCCTCACCAACTCTGCCCTCTTCTTGCCTCTTAACGTTACAGCGATCATTTTACTTTGCATAGGTCGCTGCGTTGTCGTCAAATTGAGTTGAAATCTTTTCGTTAGCCTCCATGTTTCAGCCCCGTAGGTGAGTGCCGGTATGATGCAGCTGTTATGTATGTACCTCATCTTATGTTCACCGGCAAAGTGCTAGTAACGTGTTTCAATCAACAAGATAGGACTACGGCGCCTGAATGCACGGCTAAGAGCACGGCGCGTCGCTTGTCTAAAAAGTGAATCCAGGATTGATTTCTGCACTTATTTATTTACGCCACTGCTGATATTGTCGAATTTTACAACTAAATAATGTACCTTTGCTTCGTACCCAGTGCAAGAGCAGGGTAGCCGCTTTGACCGACCGCTGCTTTGCGCCGTGGGCATAGACCTTCTTACGCGTATAGAGTAGGCTCTCCTCAATACAAACGTGCTTAATTCAAACAGCCGGTTCATTCAAAGTGCCGCTTTGGTCCCTTCAAGATAAAACTCATTAAAAAGCCACCAATATATTCAGACACTGTATAATATGAAAAAGACTTTCACTGCCTTTCTTGTTGCAATTATGTAGTGCCTACTGTGCTTTGCCGCACTTTCTCAGTGGTGACATGTCACATGTGCACATGCTAACATATGCAGGCTCAAGAACACAAGCGGAGTGCAAAACCGAGTGGAAAGGATTAATGCCAGAAGACTGCATGGCAAAGGGGTGCTTTACTTTCCAGAAGGTTCCTGTAACCCAGCGCTAGACACTACGTTATTGATCCTTCGTCGCGAAGAAGTTGCGGAGCGTGTTGCTCTATATGCTCTGCCCTAATGGGTTTGTTCTGATGTACCGAACTGATTGTGTATGAGCAGGCTGGGAATTTCCGGTACGCTGTCCACACTCGATGAGTGTTCCGCAGGGCAATATTTTGGAAGAAACATTTTTTTGTAGATTGTCTACACTCTGTACATAGTCCTCATCAGGTACGTAGCCCGTACCCGGTAAAAGTATCGCCCTTCGCATTTAATACTCCTTTGGGCAATACTGTAAAAAACAATTCTCTGCAAACTGTGCCTATGATAGTACACAAAGCTAAACGTTTTGTATTAACTTTTATAGCGCATGGCCTGCATCACCGAATTTACCGTAATTCATATACTGCCAGCGCAAAGAATGAGACCTACAGAGACGACGCAATGAACTATACAGGATATAAATGTTTTAAAGAAAGCAAGATGGATCTGCATGCAAGGATTTCACGCTCCCACGCACATGAGCACACATGCGCACAGAGATAAAACAAATACTTATAAGGGAAGCGCTACCGAGGAATGAGTTCTCTGTCTGCAGATGGCCACCGATAATACGCTTATACACGCCGTTGTTTTCTTCTTGATTACCATCCCCTTAGACTAAACTTGAAGGCCCAACGTGTGTTGCTCCTTCTGCAGAACCGTGGTGCTCTTGAAGTCCGCAGGCAGGCTGGAGAAGGCAGAAAGGGATGAGCAAAAGGCGAACAATGTAAGGCCACACAGCGAAGTCTAAAATCCGGAAACTGTGGACTGAGCCGGAAGAAGGGATTTGAGAGCCCGCGTGGACGAAGTGTTTGCTTTGGCCCTTGGCTTGCGCAACCCAGCTAGCAGCCCTCCCAAGTCCACAGCCTGCTCGAATGTCCCTTTAAATATCGCGCTGCGCCATTCAGGGTTTTAGCCAAGCGGAACAGTGTGGCGTGTTTGTTCGCCTCGGAACGATGATCCCCCCTACCCGCCCTCTCTCTTCTAATTTTCTTTCCTGCAGTTTTATTTGCGTACTGCCGGCGTATGCCCGGAATACGGTCTGTGGTGCTTGTCATTCGGACGCGCATCGAGATGCCTGACTTTCCTTTTTTTTTAGTGGGAGTTTCTCTAGACATTGTTGAAATGTCATCTAATCTCATCTAATCTAACCAGTAGGAACGCCAGTCGAAAAACAAGCGAGCAATTTAGTCCCGTGTGCCGACGGCGAAAGCATAACATCTTCGAGGCGAGACAACAGTGCTTGACGCTTGCTTCTCGGTGTCATGCGAAGCAGACTCATTGTACAACTTTCAACAACGGCTTCCTGACATCCTTGTGCACATTTAAAAGCAGGTAACCCTCTACGAACACTTGCATGCCTTTCATCGGAGCGATCTGTTTATATCATTTAAAATGTGCCCGTACTCTTGCTATTGCCGATAGCCATGCAACTTACCTCGCACTTCTCGCTCGGCACTGTTTGGTGCACTGCAAAATACAGGGCGGAGTGTGAGTACAAGATACCGCCGTGTGCCATGGCTTGAGATCCCACAGAAAAGTCCTATATCTTTTGATCCGTGAGCATTCCCGGTGTTCTCTGGTACTTCGTGATTGTCAATTCGAGCCCCAACCGAGAACAATCGTGAGTAGCTTTCGCAATGCAGCAGCCCTCTTTCTTCCTCGCATCATGCAACAGCCAGTAGACAACGTTCGCGAACTACGACTGAGAACTACTTCCTTGCTGTTTGTGATGTAAGCAAAAAAAAAACAACAGAAGGAGGCAGTGTGGCTAGCTTTGACCCTCTGAATCCCGTAACCCGGAAAAGAAGTAGTGCGTGGCCGAAGCTTTTGAGCAGCTGAGCGTTTCCTGTAGCCAGAAGATGTAAATGATAGTGACGCGCTAGAGTTACAATACGAGATAGCATGAACAAGAGGTAGGGGCACATACGATTACTAGCAAGATTTGAAAAAGAAATGCTTCCTCAAACCATGCAACTCTCTTAAGTCAGCGTGACCTCTGCACGAAAAAGAGCCTAAAAATTAAAAAAATATCAAAAATATTCAGGATGGCAATAAGGTCTCTCAAACATATAAGATGAATTGGCCCACACCTCAGAAGAAAACAAGACGTAGAAGTGACGAAATAGTGAATTTACGGCTTCAGCTCTTGAGAAATTTGTTTATTTATGTATGTTTTAATTAGACAGCATAAAAGAAAGCAAGAAGCTCGCTTGTGTTTCCACTAAATATGTGAAGGCTTTTCAAGAGAGGTAATTTTCCAGAATGAGCGGATACTTTCTTATAATATACGAAACGTTTTCGGCCGAACACCACAACATGAGCTGAAATTACTACCTACTTCAACTCCTCCTGTTCGCCTTAATACTCGCGCGCCCTCTCTTCGGAATAAAAGAAGCGCTGTACAAAAACTGACAGCGTTCTTACATAAGTAAAACATAGCTCAAGGCACCTGCAAAGAACACTGTGCTGCACGCAAAAATGCACAGCCCATTTGCCTTTCCCACCGCCCCTATTAACGTCTGAAGGTCACCTGGCTAAACGTTACTGCTTCTAACGCGCTGCCTTTGCTCAGTACTAACAGGACCAGGTAAAGCAAAATATGCATAGTTATTAAGGGAAGGGACTGCGAAGCAACCACTTTCACCGCGAAATGGCTTCTCCGCGCTAACTCTAACGAGTGGGCTAACCTGCGCGTAGTCGCACCTGTGTGCGCGGCGAAGAGACAACCTTTGTCACTGATAGCTTTCACTTCGCCGCAAGCGCACGGAAAAGTGAAGAGAATAGAGATAAAATGGTGAAGGGAAGAAAAGAAACGATTAGTAAAATGCGAGAAGAGAAGAAAGACAGGAAGGTTGTCCGAGAGCGTGCCTGCATGACCCATACATAGGGAGGGAGATGAGGGGAACGAAGGAGAAAAAGGGGAGAGAGCATAATTTTTCGAATAAATAGATTGTAGGCTTGGTAGTGGGTCATTTGTGGTTAAGAAATAGTAAACATTCACGGCGTACTATTGCGCCTATTGAAAAGAGAAGAAGACAAAAGAGGAACACATCGGAAAAGCAGATACTTGTTCGCGTTGCCCTCAGGTGCGACACGAACAGCGAACCCACCAGGTAGCGAAAGCTGTGTTTGCATGGGACTGATGCGGTTGCATTGGCAGCCGCGGGAAATGGGAATGCAAAATTAAAGACATTCGCAGCAAAGTGCTAAAATAAAAAACCTAGTAAGATAGAAGATAGCAGAAGACGCGAACAAGGAAAGAGCGGCGGAAGCGGGAAAAAAAAGGCAGGAAAAGAATCTCGGCGAATGTAGAAGAACACAAGAAAGAAGGAAGCAAACAAAAATGGGGAAGGCAGGGAGAGCTGCAGAGGCACTGTTGTGAAGGCTAGAGAAGAAGCAAGGTATAAAGGGCAGAGGAAGGGGACATAGAATAGAACAAGAAAAAAGCAGCGACGGAACAGCTACAAAAATAACACGATAGCCGTGACAAACATGCTCGCCTCCTTTCGCGCCGGCGGGCTCACCGAAGCAGCAGGTTTCATGGGAACTTTCTACTGCTACTTCTTTTCTCTTCGGCCAGACAGAGCGAGCGGCGATACGACGATACACCGTCGGATAAGAGCGGCAGATGGTTGTCGCGCTGCCGCCCTCGAGGCGTGCTTTGCATTCTATTCGTGCATCTGCGAGAACAAATCCGCGAAAAGGCGCCCTTGCGTGTTGCTCTGTGGGGTGACATGGTTGGCAGGACGAACACGTACGCGATTCCGAGGGTTGCCGGCTGGTAAGCAATATATGTTCCAGCAATAAATTCAGGTTTTTGGGAGCCCCTCGTAATACACGCCTGCCCCTTTGGTCGCATAGAGTACTGGTTGTTGCGAAAAACAAGAAGAAAAAGAGAAACGAAAAGTGCAGTGAATGCTCCCTACAAGACGAACTTTCAGTGCCAAGTACACGCCAGCCACAAATACCGGCTCCTCTACATTAGCCACAAAATGTGGGTGTATATATGTAGCCGCTTTGGGTAAAAAGTTGTCACAGCATAAAGTAATGTGCAATCGTGAGAGTCAAGCAAAGCTCCAATAACAGAACAGAGTGTTCAAGATAAAAGTGATATTTATTTATTTACTCATTTATTTAGTATACATACTTTCATGGCCCACAGGCACAACAGAAAAAAGTGGTGAAATTATTACATTTTCAGTACAGAACAAAAAAAAAAAACGTGGCGGATTTGCGCAGTTAGGTCAAATGCGAATTAGGTGCACTAACAGTTCGGTTTTCACTTCCGTTCCGGTGTTCAGATCCAGTATTGACGGATGGCAGTTTTTCGGTTAGCTATAATGGGTTGATGCCCACATATGCCGAGTTGGTAATTCTATGCATGCACAGATTCCTGGGAGTCTTCCTACCAATCCTGGCGCAGTGGCGCAGCGTTCAAGCGATGGCCCTCTTCACTTCTATGGCAGGTGCTGCCATTGAGTGGACTTGGGTTGCACGGGTTGGTTTGCGATCCAGGCTGCTCTTCCAGAGCAGTCCCTCAGGATTAACTGAGCTGCCGCCTGACACGGTGGGCAGCTTCAGACAAACACGCAGACAGAGAGACAAACGAACAGACAACAGCTAAATGCAGGGAAGTGCTAGAGCATTAAAAATGAAACTAAAAGGCGCACTGTATGGCGAACTTGAAGTTAGTGGGGTCATAAATGCAGAATGTGGAGGCTGGAAGGCGGTTTCATTCAGTGGTGGTTCTTGGTAAAAAGGAAGAATGGCACAGATTAGTGCGGCAAGATAGCTCTTTAACTTTGCGCGCTTTAAGATACAATCGTCCAGCGGGGTTTGCGATGATTTACACCACTCTCTCATGTGTTGCACACATCACGAAGAGAGGAGGCGGTCCGGCTTGTTTCTCTCAAGTTTGCAAGGATGCGACGTGGTTCTCTCAAAAGCATTGTTTACCAGCGTGAGAAGCGTACAATTAGGAGGGAAGCTTCACGCGTTCTTACAAAATTCATTGCAGACCATGAAATTGATTTCATAAAGTGAGAGGGGTACTTGAAAAACCTATAGGTGCTTGCGCTCGTGGTGACCGAGATATCGCATGCTCACATATTTGTGCCATAAACCTTTTTCTTTAATTAATAATTAATGCCTCGCTACGTTGCTCAATTCCAGCCAGAATTAACGCAAGGCTAACTCCAGCTGTGGTCAACAATTGCAACCTGAACTCCTTCCAAATACTTTAAAGTTCCAAGTAGTAGAGGTGCATCCTTGCCTCCTTGGTGACAGGGTTATTGATTACTTCGTTATGGTCGTCACCTGGGTGCAAATCTTCTGTCGTTCTCTTCTACTATTTTACGCAGCAGAAAGGGAAGTTGGGCTCGAGAAGCAATAAATGAAACATCGCCCGAAGTAGTCCCAACTGCAAGGCGCCAGCGGGCAAAGAAATATCTCACGAGTGGATTTGGTTCATTTTCTTCCGTACACCGAAATATCCAGCTCAATTTTTATTTGAAATATTATTTGCCCGAAGGTTTGGTAGATATAGCGGAGAACTTTAACATAGTTTTTCCAAAGGAAGATGTACGGATGTGTTTGGCATTACATCATATACCTGTTTTTCGGTTTCTTGATTCTTTTGCTACTGAACTACTGATATTGAAAATTTTATATAAAGGGGTGCAGACTGCTATCTCCCAAAAAATTTTTCGTTCTTGTTGCATCACCTTTGGAAAGAATTTCTTCGCTGAAATCCTAGGATCGAATCGGAGACTGTGCCAAGGAATTTTCTTCGCCTCTGCTAAAGAAACAGGACTGCTCTTCGCACAAGCCCCACGTGCCGTTTTATTCCTACTACGGCAAAACTAAGCAGTTGGGATCTGCATCGGAGAAAACATCTTGTCTTCATTAACGTCTTCCGTTTCTCTGCCATTCCTTTCCGTCTTTGTTTCCGTTCGGCTTCTTTCGCAATGTTTCCGGATGATCGCAGTCCTCGGGGGAACATTGAGCACGGCGTTACTTACGCTCATTTTTTTTTCCATTTCCTGCAGTGACGCTTGCTTCTCTCTCATTTCATGTGCCCTCGCCGTCTGATTACCTGAAATCTCAGTTAAGCTGCTAGGCACTACAGTCCAGCTGCTAAAATCTAGAGGACGGATAATGGGGGGAGGTGGAAGTAAGAGAGGAGATGTGGTGTGTTGATAACGCCAGGCGTGACGCACTTCTTGACAAAGTTCTAGCTGAGCTGCTTCTTCTAGTCAGATCAGTTCGAATGTTATAGTGTATTTCTTCTATGATTACGCACCTGAATTCACATTTGCATGTTGGACTGCTACCGTGTTTTTCTTCGGCTCTTGTCCTTGAAATTCTGTCTTAATTTTTTTTTATATTCATACTGTCAGTCTGAGCCAGGACAGGAGTGGCGAGTTGTATACAAAAAATTATTACACATTAAAAAAAAGAAAAAGAATACAAATGAATGAAACTTCACACTCCGTTGGTGCTTGCAGTGTTAACATACAAGATGCACAATACTCACTGCTTTATAAAGTAATAACTATCCACAGAAACAAATCATGATTAAACAAGTGCGTGGAAGACTTGTGTTGGTTACAGCATACCAGGAATTTATTATAGTGTTAGCAAGTTCTTTGTCAAAGCACTTTCAAATGGTACTGGCTCTGTAAGGACGGCAATTTTATTTGGGAGCTTGTTCCATTCGTCTAGAGCGGCATCAACGTCATATGTCATGAGCGGCATCAACGTCATTGCATACGCAAGAAGCTCTAAATCTGGCACCGCATCGAATAGTTTCTTCGTCAATGGACACAGATTAAAAGTTTCCTTGTTGCAAAGATGGGCCACATGTGCAGAAAAGTTCAAGTCACGAGTGAGGTGAATACTAAGATACTTATATTCTTTTGTTTCTTTTAAGTTAATGGTGCCGAATTTGTAGCGAAACACAAAGGGGTTCTTTTTGCGTGTACCCTCATGACAACTGTTTCCTCCTTATTTATATCCATTTGCCATTTTTTGCACCACTGGTTAATTTTCTGCAAATGGTCATTAAGTCTAACCTGGTCATCGGAACAGTGTATTTTAGCATATACTACAGGGTCATATGCGTAATGCCCTATTGTTACATCTGAGTGAAAACCAGTATTCATATCACTGATATAGAGAAGAACAAATGTCCTATGACCGACCCGTGTAGATCACCGGATCGAACATGTTCAGTTGTACGTGAAGCGACCTTTAGCCACATGAATTTCAATTCCGCCATTACATCTCTGTTCATGTTCGCGCTAATCTCGCCACGAAGATTTATTACCCGCACTGGCATTCTATTTGACTTTACCTCACATTTTATCTAACGCGGTATACCTCGAAATGTTCTGCTATCAGAAAAAAACTTGTAATGGATAGGCTACAGTGGAAATTTTCGCACCATGAATTGCTGCGAAAATATATATAAAAATATTCTTGCAGTCAATTGCTTCGTCTTCTTCTTTCCCTAAAAGAACATTTCAGCACAGACGAATAAGCGGCCTAAACTGCGGAAGCAATCGTTTGGCACAGATATAGATCTATACTTTTCTCGGAATGGCAAAAAAACATAAAAAACGCAAATTAATCTCTTTCAGGTGACGGCCGTTAAGAGCCGTAGCAGCAGACAGTAGCACAGAAGAGGAAAAAATCATGTATTTACGCGTCGCTAGACTTCTTTCCTGTCGAATTATCAGCGCTTGTCTGGCCCTTGTCTCCGTTGGTTGTTGCGAATCAGTTTCTACTTCTTGTGCAGTTTAGTGATATCGCCTGCGTAGAATTGTGATCACCGTGATATTATTGCGGAGAAGTAACGCTATCCGAGAAAAAGACTTTAATGACTTTTGTTCATTGGAGATGGCGTTCGCTGAAAACTGTTGTCGCCCAAAGAATAGTTTTGTTTAGCCGCCGCGGTGGATCATTGGTTATGGCGCTCGAATGCTGAACCGAAAGACGCTGGTTCGATCTAGCTGCGGTCGAATTTCGATGGAGGCGAAATTCTAGAGACTGGTGTACTGTGCGATGTCAGTGCACGTTAAAGTACGCCTATGTGGTCGAAATTTCTGGAGCCCTTCATTACGGAATCTCTCATAGCCTGAGTCACTTTGGGACGTTAAACGCCCATAAGCGATAAACAATAGAGTTAAGATTCCGCAGCTATGATTTATTCAGTGAAGTGCTGGTGCACCGATAACTTATAAAGTTATAACCCATTAACAGACAACTCTAACTAGCCCTGAAATGCTTATATGAATAATCAATAAACTTGAGTGCGTAACAGGAAAACGGCTAAGCTTCACTAGCAATGCAGTTTTGGGCATTTGAGTTTTTAGGGGCAGGTTTCGAGCGGTGACTGGGGTGCCGTCGAGCGGCGTTTTACAACCGCATATAAAGACTGAGCTAGGGAATTGCCCACTGGGTAAAATCGAACAATTAAAGCGCAGGGTTTTCGTGAAATCTCTGCGCGCACCGCTTGTGAAAGCCGTGTCAGCAAAGAGGAGGTTCGAAGTTTTGGAAAGCTCGACAGAGATATCACTTCTCTTGTTTGCAAGCGAACATAAACACCCTTATTTTGCGTGGTAGAGAGAATATGAGATTCCTTAGAAACCTGAATTCGGAACAACTTTGGGTGTGTCTCGTGCGAGGAAAGCCACGGCTGCTGTTCTCGGACGCCAACGCTGATGAAGCTTCGCGGCTGCATCGCCAGCAAAAATTCAAACGCCCACTTTAGACTTACGGCAGTTAGGCTTCGTTGAATCTTACAATGTGTCGTGTTTCTTTAAGCATTGCGTAGATCTGGCATCCTTCCGTGCCCAAATTCATTCTACCTTTTGCATTTTAGTTCAGAGCCGTCTCTCCGCAGCATGCACTCTTCAACGCACCACGTTTGCTGTGTTTTTTGAGGTAAGCAAGGATAACATGGCTTCGCCTATCTCCGGGCTACGCTAATGGCGCTTCCCTGTAGGCGCTGATGGCTTTCGTGCTTTTCTTGGTGGTCTGTTCTATTGGCAAAATAAAAAAAAAGCCTTATCGACCGAACCCGAAAGCCTTCGCACGAAGATTTCCATCGCAAGCGGCGAAGTCAGATTTCTCTCGGCGTAATGCCTCCCTCGGGCTATGGATGCGAACAACGAGCTCTACCTTCTTTTCCGCTCTGTCGGGTTCGGTTGCTGTATTGCGAACAATTCTTAACGGCACCAGCTGTTATCTTTCTTATGCTATGATTAGAGAGCCGCTTCGGGACTACTTTGAAAAGCTTGCGAACAGGACTTTATAAGGTGTAATTGAGTGTTCTCATTAACAGAACCAAATAGCCTCCTGCTTTAATTACACATACGCAATAAGGATACATTTTATTTTCTCGGAGTAAATTATTCCATCGCGAACATCGAAATGCGACAACCGCTGCCGGGATCGAACCCGCGTCTTTCGGGTCAGCAGCTGAGCACCGTAACCGCTGAGCCACCACGGCGGCTACATATGAAAACTGTCGTAACACTAAAGGAAAATGAGGCCACAAGGTCGTGGTTCAAATGGCGACCAATATTTGCAAAGTGTCGCCTTCGTTTGTTATTGAAAGACATAAAAAAACAAATTCTTTTTCAACTATATCTCACCGTCTTGTAATAAGGCTCAATGAAAATGAAGACGCTAGCTGAAGAAGAGACAGTAACATTCACTGAAATTTAAAACATAAAATTGTCGCATTTGGTCTTACGAGTTGAGCAAAATGAGACCGCCTAGAGGAATCAAGATAATACTCGTCCTTGCAATGAGAGCACCCGAAGTATGCTTCGTCCCCATACAGACAACCTTTGAAATCCTATTAGAATAACCGACAAATTATCCAGGCCTAACCGACATTGCATTGTTCTACGGGCCACTACCGTTTCGTACGCTGTGGCTAGAATTCAGTCTCGCGACCTCATGACTGACATCATAAGGTCATGAACGCTAAGCCACCGCGGCAAGTGACTGCATTGGTCGGCTGAATAGGCTGTTAGCACCAAGAACTTGGGGCTAAACCAGAGCAACAAAAGAACAAAATGTGTGCAGTTCCTTGAAGACACCAGCAGTGACCGAGCTACAAAGACAAATAAATATTTATGTACGATCCTGTTATAAGCAGGGTTCAACTCGCCGTATATCTCGGACTTCGCATTTCATTCTATAACATTAAACTTCGTGTCTTTACACATCGTGCCGTCCTTCCAGGCAATGACCTGTGTAAGATGGCACCTTCGTCTATTTGCCTAGATTGTCTTCAAGGCATCTCCGCGGTCATAGCGATTATTAGTCCATCAGCTCCAGAAAACCACTGCGGAAACAACTACACAGTCGATGAAGTAGAAACACGATGGAGAGGTCACGGTACATTACGTGGCCAAGTATTGAGCCTTTCCGCTCTTTCAACTGTCAAGACCCTGGCGGACGCGAGAAGGAAAAGCTCACGGAACTCTCATGCCTCGTCAGGCGTGAGCAGCCATCAGCACCTGGCGTTTGCCGCGCATTTTCTTTATGTTGGCTTGCTCTATGGGCTCCTGAGTACAGCAGACCATGAAGTTTGCGGAAGCTGCCTTCCGGGTTTTTTTGAGGCTGGATACATCTCCAGGTCGGTGAGAGCTTCCACGGCTTCCAGTCAGCCGATAAATTAGCAACCACGCACTCATGCCTCACCCGTAGCCGTGTCAAATGTTGCGTAAAATGTTTAATTCAGGCAGGCGCTCCCACTCATTGTCTCGGAGCCCCTATTCACAAGTGCTACATGTAACAGTCCGTAATACTACAGAAACAACACGTGACCGCTATGCCTTCACGAAGTATGTTTACTATAGTTTTGTACGGTATATGTTAAAAAAAACTATTTTCTTTCCTAAACCTTTGCAGTTTTTTTCACGTGTCCTTATTGTTATGTTTTGTGTGTTGTTACTGCCTTGGCTACACTCCTAAATATTTTATTCTTCACTTCTACAACTTTACTTCTCCCTCTCTTAAGTAATAAGCGTGGGTGCGGTGATGAGTAAAGAAAGTTGGTCGAGTTGGTAGTTGAGCGCAGTGCCTTTTCTAGTCCCAGCTGCAACTCCGCTGATTCCTCCTCTTTATTCGCAGGTCTTCAAATTATGTACACAGTAACGTAAAAAAGATCCTAAGACCAAATGAAACTAATGAACTTGCCGCCGACGCGTAGTGTGAACGGAACGTTTCTATACAAGGAGCTAGGTTTCTCTTCACATTGTTTCAACGAAACTCACTTTCTGAGTCGGTCAGTGCTATGCTTGTTCGTGGGGGGCAATCTCTACTCTTATGCTGGCTATATATTTTTTTTTCAGTGTGTTTGCTGAAGAGTACAGTACACCTCATAAATTCCGGCACGGAAATTTAATCGGCCGGTAGTTTGTTTGCCGCCATTGCGATAATGATGAGAACTAATAGATTCTTCGACTTAGTTTCTGGCTGTCTTCTACGAAACTGTTAATAGTCTATGCTTTCGGAGCACGACCTCGTTTCACTCTTCTCATTTTTTCTCAAATTCTTTCTTTAGAGCGCACCTCTTAGGCAACCGTTCATAGTTTCGTCGTCGCAGTCATCGTCATCATCATCATCTCCGTAGGTGTTCTGGTGTAGTCGGAGTAACAGGCCACCTGACAACCGTGGCAGGTAGGAGTAGAGCGAAACGCCACTGGCGACGGAGAGAGCGGAGGATTGGATAACCAGAAGATCCCGGGAAGATCCCGGTGGGTGGCTAGCGGCACAACACGCCACCTGCCGGCAGTGGCACGTGGCCTCTGAAGAACTGCGCTCAAATTTCGCACTAATGACTATTGTAATCGCCTGTCAATATGTTGCAGTTTATTCCTCCACACATAAATGCTTCGTGGGTTTGCCAAGGATATTAAAAACGGCCGCCTAAACCTCGCTCAGCAACAGGTCAGCCACAGCCTTTAGGTTCTTTTTTGCGCTGAATTATAACAAAATCACACATCATCACAGTTCATGAAATGAACTGTAACAAGGACACATTGAATAGGTAACTTGCAGTAGCCGAGAACCAATTCTGTGTTTTGTTTCCAATTTGCCCTTGGTGTAGCTTTTCCACATTACGGGTGTGCTTGCAGCAAAGACACAGTCTCGGGAGTGGATGAAACGACTTAAGGATGCTTTCCTAATTCTCCGGACAGAAATTCAGAAAGAAATCAAATATATTATAGAAACATATGATTCGAGAAAACATATACTGATCTTCCTTCAGCCGCCGTAGCTTTCCTAACAAGTTAGGGCACTGAATTCAGCAGAATACGCATCAATCTAAGTAGAAGTCGATCGCAGTAGGAGCACGTATTCAATGCAAGCAGCGTGATACCCTGGTAGCCACCCTTGGGGATCTTCTCGTGGCTGCCATTTTCCAGCTGTTCATTCCTCTGTTTTCGCTACAGCAGGTGGCGTTTCGCTCTGCTGCGACCTGCACCTGTCAGGTGACAGCCACCTTTGAGCTGACGTTTCGCTCTGCTACTTACACAGCCAGTTACGCCGACAACGCCGAAGTCGACTACACCGACGTCGAGGCGAAACGCCGGTGCGGGCGCACCTGAAAGCTGCGCTCTAATAAATGTGTGGCACTTTATTTCAGCCAGTAGATTACAATAAAAGCTACCGTAGACATTAGTTTCATGCTTTTCTGCATTACCCACAAGCCTGGCATTTATTCATTTCTTTATGAAATAATATATGGTTTTAACCTACCAATTTCCGTTTCACTCGGGTTGAGGTAACAAAGGCACACCACCACCTATTCCGATCTACGAGCGCTATACTGTTTCCTGATACGTTATAAGCGGAAAAACTTGTATGTGCAGAAAGGTTTTTGATTTCTTGAGTAGTGTGAAAGGAAACTGCGCAAACAAATACCGGGAGAAAAATGTGCTATAGATACAAGTATTGTCATACCCAAACTCTTGATAAGCCCCACTTTCTCTTTCCTTGCTCGTTGCCCTGTGCCTGTTAACCTTCCTTTCTGATTTTCAGTTCCTGTCTCTGCTTCCCTACCGAGAGGCTTCCCACGTCTAATATTGCGAGAAAGAACTACAGCCGGGCTACAGACGAGGTTTTTTAAAAATTATTTTTGTCTACTGACCCATATGGCACTATTGTGCAACAACAAACAGGCAAATTGTGACTGTTCTCTCGACATAAATACCATGTGCTAACAGGTGACGCCAAAACCACCGCATACGAACTGACAAGGAAGGAATACCCTCCGGGTGCTTTGATCAAAACAAATATTCCGTGGACAAAGTATAGTACCAGCCTTTGGGCCCAGTGGAATACGTATTTTGTTCTCCCACCCTGGACCCGAGCTTGTAGCGCTCAATGGTAAAAAACAATTGCCAGACGATTACGGCAGTAGGTAATGCGATGTTTGAGCGCAGCTCTTCACACACCTCTGCCACCGCTGACAGGTGGCGCTGCTAGCCACCCTGCCGGGATCTTTCCGGGGCAACCACCTTCCATGTGGCTTTCTGTCTGCTGCTTGGGCAACCAGTTGCGTCGATACGCTGACGACGACGTCGACGACGACATGGAATGCAGGATAATTGCATCAGGTAGAATCCTCTGCTAGAATGTGAATACACTCCTTTTTAATTTCAGTTTTTTATCTCCATTTTTAATCCAAGTTCGACTCTAGGTCACAAAATTATCCAGTTACTCCACTCCTTGCCCATGAGTGCGTTTGTATTAGCAATGCACCCTGGCCAATCCCCCGCCGTCGGTATGTGCCAGTAAGCTTGAGCTCATAATCGTCATCACCATCATCAACGTTCCCCCACTATGGGTATTTGCCTCTCCAACCCAGGAAAACAACTAGAACAACAACAACAGAGTAGAGCTGTGCAATATACTATGGAATTGGCACCACTCCAACTTTTACAGTTCCAAGATGATCTTTAATCTTCACCATTAAGGCCTGAAGGAGGTCATATGTTTATTATCTCTAAGCGAATACATAGCAGAAGGCTTCCCTTATGATGCAATCTGGTAATTACTGACGCATGCTTCGAAATTCATGCCAGCAAAGCACATATTGCCTTGTTAAGTGGAGGCGCCAAAGTTTGTGCTTCTTTATTTTTCTCCTTGTGGACTGGGAACTTTGCCGTTCAAATTCTAGTGAACAGAAGCACCGCTTGTAATCCCCTTATCTATCCACCTCACCTGCGATGCAGCCCTTACCTCGGTATTCCTCGTCGTATTCGCCATGCCTGCCTTCTCTCAAAGAACCTTCCACGCGACGCCGATCGTGGTTCACTTGCACCCCAAGGCTTGTCCGCCCCCCCCCCCCCCCCCCTAAGAAAGTAACACATCACTAATGCAAGTATTGTGAACCCATGGACGTGCCATTACTTCGTAATCCGATAAGACGGCGATCAAAGCGAAACCTGCCGGCTTTCTGGGACGGCACCCCTGTCTTAAATACAGTTACGAAGTAGGTGCACCTGCGCTCCTTTAGGTTTCAGAATGCTGCAAACTTTCGGTCCGCTCGGTAAAGCACAATGCGCACTCAAGAGCTGCATTCCAAAAAAAAAGCAGCATGAAAACTTGTCAAAATTTCTGATAATACCTCCGGAAGTGCAAATAATATCTTAGCATTCAACCCTTTCTCGGACCTATTTTACTGTTTCTGGCTTGGAGACGTGCAAAGGAAGAGTCCATTTATCGCTTCATGTTTGATCTTTGAGGGGCACTGTAGACCTCGAGCTATAAAGCGCAAGAGATGAACATTGGCCAAAAGGGTGAGTCCGGATGCAGTTCACGAACTGTTGCACATATAATGCCGATACTGATGCACGGCAGTTTAATGCACGGCACGGAGTACCAACAACGTCAGCATTCGGTCTTTATCTTTAGAAGCGCTTAAATGGGAGCTGCCGGTGTTCCGCTTAACAAGGTGAAATTATGAAACCATGATAATACTCAAGCTGGCAAGCCTTTTGTTATAAGCTTAAAAGCCGCTATTTCTTTTGTTTCTCTGCTGTCAGCGGAAACCTAATTATATTCCTCAAATGTTCCTCGTCAGCGCTTCTAAATTTATTTCGGTGGTGTAGATTATGGTAGGGTTACGGTAGGGTAATATGTGTTAGGGTTAATACGCCAAACATAGGCTAATTCCCGACCAAGTATATTTGAGGTGGGAAACACAATTTACGTTCACTTCTTCACTAGCTCTGAAAACGAGCAAGCAACACTGACACCATCATCAAAACCAAAAACGCCCTCTGGAAATATGCGTATGGTCTGGCTAAGTTTATTTACCACCCAGTAGTTATTTTCAAAGTCTAAAAAGTTTTTGTACTCAGTAAAACTAATAATTAATAAAGATAACGTACGAGACGTACTCCTTGCATGCTTGAGGTGGATTAATAACTTTTTATAAACCTTCATCAGGAAGGCTGCTTCATAATTTTGTTAACTTTTCGGGAGCAGGGTTCGAAATGCTTGCCTCTGGTTCCCAGCCGTTATCGGTGTATATAGAATACAATTGAACGCAACTGTGAGAGCTAAAAATCTCCGAGAACGACAAATGACACTTGCTTGTGCGAAAATCCAGCTTTTCTGGGACTTCTACTTTCGCTGAGAAGTCCTGGCGCCCAAGAGAAAACTAAAATTATAGTTTCCTTTTTTGTGAAAGAGGCAGAATAATGCGGGCGGTTGTAATGATGCGTGTATCGCACTTCACTGGGATTCGAAGAAAACACTCCGCCGTGCCAGAGTTTGTCAGAGTAAAAAGAACAAATTCATTTTACCTCAGAGGGAGAAAGACTTGAAAGCCGAGGTGCTTTATCGCAGGACACACAGGCGGCTTGCTCTTACAGGGCACGCAATTTAGGTGTCATCTTACTTACCAGAAAGAGAGAGAGCGGCGTGCTGCGGGATTCCCGCGCAATTTCACGAGTACTTCGTCTTCCAGCCTTTGTGCGTTGCTAGGTGAGAGTTCTGCCAACTGTACTTCTCAAATTGCCTTCCGCTCTCAAGCCTATTACGTTAAGCTACACTCACAGTCCGTGCAGCAATTCTCTTCGCACACTGGCTTCATTTAGGCCGGCAAACATCTACAGACGACCAAAACGGATCCGTTAGGCGAAGCTTGTTGCGCCATCTCAACTCATTTCCTAGCCCATTTCCGGGTACTTCCGTTCCTCGCGGGCGCTGCCGCTAAACTTGAGCGCGGGCAGGCCGAGAAATAGGTGCTGCCCTTTCGAATGCAGCCTGTGTTCTCCGACTTCGGCCGGCAGTGATGAACCTCAGGCTCCGCTCGCGCAATGTGGGCTGACAGGACGGGTAAGCTCAAGAGGCAGCCGCTTTCCGCGGGAATAAGCTTAAGATGAAAGGACGGGAGCGCAGCACCAGGGGCCTTTAGCTGCCAGGCGCAGTTGGTCCTCGGTAATGAAGGCCACTTGCGAGTCCCGAAAAGCCCTACGACACTCTCACCGCTGCCCTGTCTTCCCTGCAGGGGCCGCTCCGGAGGATGCTGGTTCTTGCATTTTCACGCTGCTAACGAGATATCTCGGCCAGGGCGTCATAGCTTGGCTGTATTTTTTTTTACTCATTTCTTAGATGAGAATGGGGTTGGAATCGAAGACTTTCCCCATGTCACAGTTAACGTACCTTTTGATACTTATTTAGAACACGCTGTTAGCATCTGCGGGAGGTTTCTTCCTTGTCAGGTTAAATTCAAGCATACCGTAGCCCCTAGCAAGAAGGAAGTCACGACTACTGCTGCTGATCATGAAGCAATAACGTTTCCTTCATTAAACTAAATATGTGCTCTGAGTTGTTCCAGGACCTCAAATCCATCTAACACTGTTGCATATTAAGCAAAGGCGTTTCGTTCCTTATATAGAGAGCGCTGCGAACTTGTGCTGTTGACTGTTATCAACCTTTGGCCCGCGTGTAGATCTTCTGCATGTTGCAAACAAAATAGGTGGCGCTGCAGTCGGTAGCGAGCCGGCGGTAGGCAAAAGGAGGTTGGATGGCTATGGATTGCTGAAATCGTGACACATCATGTCCACGCCACTCATTAGGCAAGAAATGCTTTCGCATTCAAAAGAAAGCATTCCTTATTCGCGAGTGAGAAGGGCGGCGCTCCGTGCACACCAAGATAGCTCCCGGCGATAATCACGTGCGCAGCTAAATCCATGCTTACACTTGTGCAGTTTTAAGCATACTACGATAATCTGTCGGCGGATGAGCGTAAATGCTTCTCCACTACGAAATCCTTCCGCTTACAGCCAGTGACTGGGTCGTGAACCAGACGAGGCGCTTTTCTAACTCGGCCCATTGCCTAAGGAGGTATTTATGGCCAAAAAACCTTTTCAGGCTCACCTAGTGTCCCGTTTTCTGTTACTACGCCCCTCCCGCCGTGACTTAGCTGCTCAATAAACGCTGCTTCTGCAGCATGCGAGCACGGCCGATCCGCGTCGTGCCTCCATTACCTTTGGCTGCTGCGGTAGAAAACGGGTAGCGGAATCTATTTTGTCTACCGTACGAAAGCCGCGACTGACGTCAGCTCCACCGCATCTTCGTGACGCCGCAACGTCAAGGAGGTGTATACAGGCACAAACAGCTGCGAGCGATCGGCAAAGACCCCTCATTTTTTGTGGAATCTTAGTTTTGAGGAGACAGAAGAGTGAGAATGAGTATTTTTAATTTTTTGACAAGCTAGTCGACTCTGTAACAATAATTTTAATCGGTGACGCTATTCCTTTTTATGATGCAATTTTATTTACGGCAAACAACCGTCACGACTAAAAAGCAGCCCTAGTGATCTGCGCTGATCATCCTTTAGATTCAGTTTTTTTGTATTTTACAAAATGGAATAAGAAAACATACTTTGGGGCCCCATTTTCTTCCCTCTGCAGTTCTGTAGTTTTTAGTTTCCCATTAAACTCTGCATACAACTGTCGGGACAGAGACAACGAAAGAAAAAAAAAACTGAGTTTCTACAAGGTGTTCGCGTTAGCAACAAGCTTCCATCTCCTCCGTAGCACATTCAAATGTGCGATTCAGTGAGTATGGAGAGATCCCCTTCCGCGTTCTGCCGCGTTCACGCGCAAGCCGTCACATAAAAAGACCAAACACTGCTCTGAAGGCCTACCTTGAGAAATTCACTTACATACCTTACACAGACGTCAGCTTTCGATAGAAACATACGTTGTGTAACACATTAGGCTTCCGAATCTCATTTCCAGCACACCAGCGCGCTAAGTCATGGCAGTGTGCTTCCTTTATTAATTTTTTCTAAAAGGTTGCACATGCCAGTTGATGTCGGCCATTCGACCCCCCCCCCCCTATAACGAAACTATAGCTTTTCGACACGCTTCTCTAAGAAGCAGAGCTGCATCGTCCACCGATAACTCTCGCTGAACTCTCATACGAGGAATCGGCCGGACTCCCAAAAGAACCGTACACGAGCAGGGAAGACTTATCACAGCGCTGAAAACCGCTTGCGCAAAAACATACCACCTGTATTCGGCACGGAAATCCCCACGGCAGCCCCTTAGCGCGGAACTCTATGCAGCTCTGAGAAGGCCTCCACCACGTGGGCCTCATAGGTCTATCAGGTTCCCTTTACAAGAAGATGGGTGCTTATTTCCTCGCTAGGCCATAGCATGGTGCTAGCTTCATCGACAGCACGATGTGCCTGATGGTCGCGACGACGGATTTTCATCCCAGCGCCGCCTTCTAATCTCGGCAAGCAGCGTGGCCCAATTCCGCCTTCCTGTTTACAACTTCTCCTCTTCATGTTGCTTTTTAAATATTTGGCTCCATTTCTTTAATTTCGCCAATTTCCTCCGGAGTATCCCCTCAAAGCCCTCAGCGGCGACTCCTATAAGGCGTAGTGATTTCATGAGCGCAATTTCGGCCAGTTGTATTTTTAATCGCTTTTTTAAGTGCCTGATGCGCCGCAAATGTTGGATTACTGGCTCGCCTTTTCTACCCATCTTTTGAGGCTTTTGCAAAGAAGTAACTTTTCGTTCAAGCATACTTTCCAGGATTGAAGGCGTAAAAAGAAGGTTAAGTTGTAGAAAAAAAGCCCCCCAAAAAATTAAATTAATAAAATTGCTTCCCTGATGAGACATTTAAAACATGCGCCCCAGAAAAGGGTCGCGTTGGCTGCAGAGAGGTGATTACGGTTGGGAAATTTTTAACACCAAAGTCCCAGTCGATGTGTCAACACGACATTTTGACAAAGATTAAAGGCAATGACACGACCATAATATTATTTGATTGCATGGTTTACGTCATCGGCCAACGTTCAAAAGCGCTGAATCTCATGTATTGTGACATCGTTTATCACTTGCCTCAATGCAAGAAAAAGAAAGCAACACAAAAGAACCAGAAAAAACATCTCTTTAGCAACTCAATTTATTTAATAAACGAAACGAACATGTGCAGTACAAGAAAACAAAATCTAGCAAGCAAGACGAAGCCAAAGCCAGTGCAGCTAAAACAAGTAGGTGGTAAGGTAGCATTTCTGCTTGTCGGGAAACTGCACGCAGGTGAAGCGTTTATAATGAATTTAAAATTCTCTGTGCTTTTGCGCTTGAGCTGACTTTTGTGATTTAAATTATTTCGTGATTTGTGGTTAAGTTAAAAGACAGCTCAAGCATAGTGCGACCCACGATCCGGTACCGTGATGCGCTTCTGCGGGGCACCACTGCGTACGCGCTGATTGGTCCCGACGCGGCAGGCGTGCACGCAGCTGACGGGAACGTGGCGCCATCTGGAGCCCCCGTGGCATTCCGCTCGCGCGCAGAGGCGCCCCGCGAACACGGTTCGCGAAACGCGCCATGCTATAACTCTCTGTTATCCGCATATACTGAAGCGAAAAGCTCCAGTACGCTAGGTAAAGCAATCGTCGCGCAGGCCGAAGAATGACCTTGAACGACCTTCAGCCCAACCACGTTAGCCGTGTATGACCAGATGTCGGTACAATTATGGTGTCGAACCCTTGACATCTGACCTTGACCCATGACCTTTAGTTGACTTTTAACCTTTGACATTGGGTGACCTTTGGGTTTACCTTTGACCTTAAGAACATCCGATGGGGTGATGTGAAGCCACGTGATGACATCCGATGGGGGTGTCGTAAGACGTGTGATACCATGTCATAGACACGTGGTCGTGTGGGAATATGTAGAACGGCTGTCGCGAGCGTGTAGAGGAGCTGCCATGGACGAGCCTGAGACGCTTAGCAAGCGTGCTTGCTTTTCGCTGAATTCCAGGGTTACCCAAGTTAAGACCATTTCAATTTTTTATTACTGCTACAAAGCTTAAAATGCACCGCTTTGTGGGATTAGCGACCTTTTATCCGGTTCTGTCGCGCTCCTCAGCCACGTGTTCACGCATCTCCCAGTTTCGCCGATACATACCTCGCAGCATGTGAACGAAGTCTTGTATACCACGCCTACTGCAAAAACAATGGAATAGAAAAGGAAGTTTTACCTGGGAGCGGTTATTCTTTCAATTCATTTGTCTACTTAACATTTTCGCAGATTTTGATCACTTTCTTAGGGCAGAAACACAGCATAAGCGTTGTACCTGCGTGCAACCTTCATGGGCCCTTGTGACACGTTACGCCCGTATGGAACTGCTGGCCACCTTCTTTTGTACGTTTTCTCCTAGTGCCGAGGCGTCTTCTTTATTTTGGAAGCGAGAAGCTTCACTACGCGGGTCAGAGCCGAGCTTCGCGTGAGCCTAACTAGTGAGTTATGCGCATGCGCGAAAACGAGTGACGTCACGCGCCGCGCAGGTGGTCGCTCCTCGCCGCCCTCGCCGCCGCCGACTCCGTCGCCTGACCTTTCGGCGCAGCCGCGCGCTACTGCACATGTGCGTCATGTGCATGCGCAAGGAGGCTATATAATGCGCTTGCCAGAAAATAGGCGTGCGCACTCGGCATGGAAGGGAAGGAGAGTGCGGCTGCTGCTAGACTACGCAGAAAAGCTGAGAAACTAAATTCGTCCGATCCAGAAGTACTCGCTTTGGAGTTGCCTGCACAACAGCGAAAAAATGATAAAGCGAAAGCTAACGTGCAGCTGAAGCGCCTGAACAACGGGAAATACGCCTTGCTAAACGACGTCGGAAAGACGCCGAAAAGCGTGTCTTGGGCGCATCTTCAGCCAGCAGCAGCCAAGCGAGTGAGGAAGAGGAAACAAGAGAGTCAAAAGAAGAAGTCCAACAATAATAAATAAAGAAGTTTAATACTGTCGCTTCTGTGTCTAACTCGTAAACATATGCCATTGAGTAACCAAGTCTACGCCTATAGATAAACAATGTATACAATACCTGCTAACCTACGAAGCATAACCATGATGTCAAACCAAGCATAACTGAAGCTTTTCGCTTGTATATCCAGGCTTAACGAGAGCTAAGCCACTGCCTAATTTTTTCTTTGTACCTACATAATTGTCGAATCCTCTTTTCACTGCTGGAATTCTGGTGCAGACTCGCTCGCGTCCAGTATGAGCTGCGGCGTAAGGCTGGCGGCCATAATTCCACTTCAGCATTAGAGGCTCTAGATTGGCCACGGAGCACGCTGCAGAACGGTCTCGCATTTCATGCCATTGCTCGGCGCGTTTTCTTTTTTTCAACACTGGGTTCTCACTTCTTCGTGAAGTAGGCTGCAACCTCATCTTGGCCTTCCAAGCCATGTTGAATGCGACTGCAGCTATTATTATGCGGGCCACTACTCTCTTGGCTGCTCCAGGAAAAGTAGAGCGTACGCAAACTTTTACCCAACACCGCTAGTCATCGTGCATGTACTCTATTCGATATGTTCCTATATTTATCCGATAAGCATTTGTCGTGCACTTAACTCTTTGTGTGCCTATGCGAAGGACAATAATTTTTTTTAACTTTGAAACTTTATTACATTACTCTTGTATTCACCCCAATTGAATGACCAATAAATTTCAGTTTTTATTTTACTATTTTTGTTCCCTCCTTTCAATTAACTTTCTCGTCCAGAATCGCTGCCCAACATAAAGTAGAGAGTGCTGTTTAAACACTGGCTAAAACCTGTCTTTCATTAAAGAGCTTCTCTACCTCTCACTACGCAGCAAGTCTGGAGCGAACACAGCTCCACCGCTGCTTGGAAATCCAGAGAAGACAAATTAAATTCTTTTCGTTAGCAGTCTTCTGGACAGCTAATACAAAATCCGGGGTTTGTGTCTCCCTCGAGTGTTCGGGAGCAATGTAGCGTTTTAGGGAAGGAAAAGATAGACTTGCCTTTAGGCGGTCTGGCGAAGCATCAGTTCCGAAATGCACATGATTGAATCTGGAGAATACGAGTTTTCTTTAAGGGGGGCGAGATCGAACACCTCTGTCTCCTGCCCACTTCTATGTGAACTTAAGTTACCCTTCCTTTGGCTGATTTGTGTCACATACCTCTTTGTGGTGGAGGTTTCTTCGTGACTAATTTCGGTCACCAGATTTCCTCTTTCTCTATTGTATTGTGCAATATCAACTGTGCCTGCGTCACGAATATCTGCTTGACTTTTTAGTTGGTCATGCCGAATATTTCTGGACACAAGCTTTTTATGCGTTGCATATTGCAATCACTCAGTTCAGCCCTTGGGCGCGGCCGGGCAGCCACCAAACCACGTGACGTGACGTCACGACAGCCGGAGGAAAAGCTGGGCCCCAACTCGCGCGGTCGCGCGCGGCCGCAGCCACCACCTGACTCCCGCTCCTCCCGCTAGGGGCGCTGCGCCGGCGCCTGACGTCACGGAGGAAAAGCTGGGCCCCAGCTGGCGCCGTCGCGCGCGGCCGCAGCCACCACCTGACTCCCGCTCCTCCCGCTAGGGGCGCTGCGCCGGCGCGTGACGTCACGGAGGAAAAGCTGGGCCCCAACTGGCGCGGTCGCGCGCGGCCGCAGCCACCACCTGACTCCCGCTCCTCCCGCTAGGGGCGCTGCGCTATGATTGACGTCACGGCATATGTATAAAAGAGCTGCGCTCCTTCGCCGGGACAGTCTTATACCCCTGTCACACGGGCATTTCGAGGGCCCTCGAACCGATAGTCTATCGACTCAAAGGCGATCGAGCGCTGCCACACGGGCAGTTTCAATGGCGATCGAGTCAATAGCCTATCGAGTCAACGGAGCAGCACGGAACTCCATCGAGATATGCAACGCATTCTTGGCTTAACCAAGCTAAGCCTGGCCATTTTTGAACGGGAACCAGTTTATGAAGTTTAACAAAGTGGCAGTTGGTTACGCATCTATAGAAACCGGCGCTTGAAGAACAAAGACAGAAAGGGAGACATACACACACGCTGCGCTGATGGAAGCGATTTTTTATGAACGCAATTTTTATGAACATGATATTATGAACGTAGATTTTCATATATTGTACGATTTCACTTAACAATCAATATAGCCGCACATCTCCCGTCGGCAGGCTGGCATATTTTTTTTTGGCTATGAACGCTATTGCTTTCGTCAAAAGTGTTACACATTGGTTTCTTATGGCAGTCTTAACTGCTCGATGCGAGTGATGGAAACACTCTAAAAGAAAGTTTTTTCTACATATCAGAAGAATGTTCCATCACCTTGAATATTTCCATAACAATACCTCACAATAATCCAAAATTCAAAATGTTTGTCCAAAATTATGGAACACAAAGTTCCAGGAACACGAACGCCTTAGATTCAGTTCTCCATAACATCAGAACATCCTCGCTTTCTACGCCGACCCCTCTTAAATTTCGAATTCTTGACTCCCCTCGCGCCAATTTTTTGCTGAGTTTCCCCGTCTCTTTTCCCACCAATTTCGAGACCAGACGTTTGTGCTCGCTGTCCAATTATGGGCGAAAAAACTACAGGAATGCACGTCTTAGAGCCTCGAAGGTGCAGTTAAAAAAAAAAAGCAAGCGATACTACGAGTACGAGACCTCCAGTGCAAGTTAGATGCGGGCAGAAAGCATGAAAGATTGATAAACCCGCTCTTGGGCACGTCATGTACGACACCAGAATAGTGCAAGTTCATAGGCGTGCTCGTTTGTAGCACGAGGAGGCGTGGGAGGGTGAGCCTTGACCCGTGGTTCCTGGATGACCCAGGGAGAACTTGACTAGAGAGAAAAAGGATGGGCAATTAAGATGGTCTGAAATTGCTTGCGCTGCTGGTGTGCTATAAATGGATCAAATGAATTTACCGCGCTTGCAGGCGAGAGCACTCACGCTGAACTGGATGTTTAACTTCGCTGTTGATAAACTTGAGAGGTGTGTTGCTGCTGGGACTAGTTTAATGTCAAATTTACATTATGGCAGGACAAAAAAAAATTACACCGGCTGATGCGTGGCTACTAACAAACAGGTGCTAACATCAACTAAATTGTTTTTAGAATCCATCGCCCTATTAAAACGCGTATCTTACATAGCAATAAGCACCTATTTCAATGCACACGGAATAGAATCGAGGGTCCTCTGCATGTTACAGGCTTAAAGAGGGGCACTGTAATTATGCCATGATAGAGGTGTTAGCGACGTGTACTTACACAGCGTTGGTTTGGATGTTTAAGTCACATGGAAGCAGCATTTGTTGGTGTCTAGTCGTGCCATTGTCCTTTTCTCTTTTTTCCTTACGTTCGTGGCCTATGAGCCACGAAATCCAGAGCATTCATATTCTCGGATGATTCGTTGCAACGGCACTTGCTGAGCTCAATTTTTATTATTATTGTTTATTTGCTTTCTCACAGATGCTTCTTAAATATTATACCATAAGTTAAAACGACACTTCCTTGGTGCGCCGACCGGCAACGATGAGCGTTCCGCGAACTTGTATCGACTCATATAAAAATTCGCAGAATGTTTTCACTCGACGATCTTGTAGGAGTCACTGAGCAATATGTTATAGAGCAACTATGTTATAGGCAAGCTTACTCTTTTGTGCATCTAAGCAATCTCCAGGTTTCTTTATTGTTTCTATGCAATCGAGGTTCCTTAGCTGTGACAAGACAGGAAGCGCATAACAAGCGTGAAAAGTATTTTCAACGTTCTCTCATCAATGTTTTCTGCATTTTCTTTGCAAACACATTTATTAGGCTTCTCATACCAAATAATGCAAACAGGTTTAGGCTTTTTGCAATTCTCGGAGGAGAAAAAACAACACAGGTAGCGAAAATACATTCAAATGGACAATGGAAGCAGCATGACGATATGGAGTGCATGAAAACAGACAACTTGACCAACTTGATCAAATGAAGCACATAATCACCAGGACCACGTTATCAGATCAACATGTGGATCACATATGAGCGTCGAACTTCTGGAACACATGGACCGAAGATGCCACTCTCTGGAGAGATCTGCTCTCTAGCCCATATGTTTTTTTTTATGGCAGAAACGCACCTCATTTGCATATTGTGCTGTCCTTGCGATAGCTAGGAGCCAAATTAAAATAACAAGAAGGTCACATTCTCATGTGCCGCATGGGAATGTCCTTGTGTGCGGTTACGATGCTGACTGGCACTGCGCTCACGTAGGGAGGAATCACTCATAAAATTACATGTGTAGCCTAATATTAACGATGTCCACCAATGGCCATAGCGGAAAACTTGGAACATCGTGTCAACCGCAAGTGCAGCGTAGGACATGGATCTCGCTTTCTTTGGTATTAGTGTTGGCTTTATTTACTTGTAAAGTACGGAAAAGACAGCGACATTTAAAGAATTATTATTCGTAGTGGACTCAATGTTTTTACTAGCTTCTAGTGCTGTGCACAAAGACGAGATAAGAGTTATTCGCTGATAAGTTTCCCTGCCAAGGGAACAAGGACGTCCAAAGCTTCAGAGATCGGAAAAGGACGGCTTCGATTTCGGACCTCCTCGGCCGCAAAGCACGACGCTGCGTGCATATCGTAAAAGCTTTTTCGAATATGTGATCGATGCGTTGAAGACGAAAAAAACGGTAAAATTAAGAAACTTCAGCTAAGAAACAGGCCATTTTTTATGGCCATATTTCTTTCTTCTCTTTCCGAAGGCGCAACAACCTCACTCCACGGAGAGCCGGCAGCGCACGTGAATTGCGTTTTTACGTGAGTTCCTTGCAGCCCACATAAAGCCTTTTTTTTTCAATTTATCTTCCTGGTAGTGTGGATTTCTTACTTTAGGTTTTTCCCCGACGACTGAAAACTTTCTCAGACGAAGTTTCGCATCTCCAAATCCTCACTCGTCTGGTGATCTCGATGTTACGCTCTCGCAATCTCTCCACTGAAGTCTAGATGCGAAAGAAATGAAGAAAACAACCAAAGAAAAACTCGGCTTGTCTTGTCCTGGATAGGCGGCTCTTCTCAATAAAAGAAGGCACGGAGTACAGGTCACTTGTGAACGTGCGCGCTACAAAATTGGTAACGAGCACTTCTAGCTTGAAGCCGCCGTGGTGGCTCATTGTTAATGGTGCTCGGCGGCTGACCCTAAAGACGGGGGCTCAATCCAGGCTGCGGCGTTCACATTTTGGTGGAGGCGAAATCACACTGGGTCCTTGTACTGCTGTACTGCTTCATGTCAGTGCACGCTAAACAACATCAAGTGGCCAAATTATTCGAAGCCGTCTACCACAGCATCCCTCATAGCCTGAGTTGCTTTGGAACGCTAAACTCCCAAGTCTATCATTCTTGTACCAAAAGTTTTAACATTGAATATTGTAAGGTACAGCTGTGGACTTATTGAACGTAAGGTCGATTCTTACCATGAGTGCCAATATTTTTCTTTTAAAGTTTTTCATCACTCGCGTCGAGTAGTTAAGACTGCTATAGAAAAACAAAGGGGTACGTTTCTTACGATAGCAAAGATGTTAACAGAAAAAATAAAAAATTCAATCCTCCCACGGAAAGATATGTCGATATATTTATTTTTATAGTGAAACTTACAATATATAAAAATTGCTTTAATAAACTGTTAATCGTTGAAAAATGCTTTTGTCGAGAATTGTTGAGTATCTAAAACCTAAAACTAAACTTCAAGATTTTGTGTTGTTTTGTTTCTTGCGCAGTGCCCAATTGAACCCATGTCTAGAACCAAGCCTTTATTGCTCCAGAAAATTTTGATTTCTATGAACTTTTGTGCCCTTTTTTGATGTATTCTTCCTTGAATCACAATAAAATGGCTTCTGAAATTCACATGATTGTATCTTTAAGGGGACCTTCCGTTTGGATTTCTCGCCTTTTCTCACTTATCCACATTTTTTCTTGCGAACTTGTTTAGACTTAGTATTAGTTTATAATTAGCAGTTTTTTTCATGTTTTTCATCATATTGTCGCGATGAAGGCGAAGCTGGCAGTGGCGCGGGACGGGGCGTTCGCTCTAGGATAGCGGCCATTAAATCATCTCATGTTCATCGTTCATCGCGCCACATTCTTCGGCTGGCCGCCACGTAAGAATATATTTACCTTATTCATGTTGTTGGTTGCTGTGCACTTTCAGTATGTGATGTCCTCCTCTCCTAAAACAACTTACTATAGCCAATATAAACATGAATAAAAAAATTAAGTGTTAGTTACCACCAATTTTCGCTGTATTGTCAAGAAGTGACTTGCCCAGAACGCTTGCCAACTATTTCCTTCTTGCACCCTTCAACAATTCTCTCATCTTTTCCTCTCGCCTTTCATCCTCATTTGCATCACCTGCTTTCTGCGTTCGACACTGACCTGCGTCGCGACCATAATTCACGGGTTCAGAAAACCACTCAGCAAGTGAGGTACGACGCCATTCTCCTTCCGGACTGGGAGGCATCCAACACGTTTTTGCTTCTTTTCGCTTAGAGGACACGCGCCCTAATACTTTACCCTACACACTCGTTTCCATCTCGCCTTCTTCATTCAAGAACCTTCGTGTCCTCGTGCCGCCGCAACGATGGCCAAGAACTTCCCATGATGCTTTAAATTTCAACAACATAAACGGTAACGCTTGGCTTGCTTGCTCACACTAAGTTTTCCCGAGTTTTCCGCCCATATCATCCCTGCATGTATTTCTTGAAGATAGGGCTCTCTTTTTAGACAGCGTACGCGTAAGTGTGACGCATAATTAAATGCAGCACAAAGCCAAAGCTGCGACTCCAAGACCCCTGTGATGTCTACCAACAAGTTGGTTCATGTTCCAATACGACACCGGAGTGCAGCACTTCGAGTTCACCAAAACACAGACATTTGTAGAATCTGTGTGTGCGCCGGCGTTTCCTGTTACGTATGTGCTCTTCAAAGGAAAATTCATATCGCTGTGCGATTAATTAAGTGAATGTAAAGTGAGCGAATGAGGAAATGAAAGAGCAAAACAGTTAGCAAGCTAGGGAGTGCACTATAAGTGAATGGCTGAGGGTGAAAGATGCACTCACCTTTGATGTGCTCAGTTCCACGGGCATCTCATTGCGTTTCAATTCTTTGAAAAGTTCAGAAACAAGAACCTTGTCCATTGTACAGATAAGCCAGAACCCTCTAGGATATCCATAATGTTTTTCCGCGATGCCTGAAAAGCGGCACCTCAAATTTTGGCTGAAACACACGATTGAGGTCGCCGAGCTTTGATGTTGAGCAAACGTTGAGGGAAAATAACCGGCGAGCTGCCTGGTCTTCAGAAACGGTCTTCTATTAGCTTGAGTCACCTCTTCTTAGTGCACAAAAATCCTGCCCTCTCTAAAACACAGCTCCTGTTCTTTAGTCTAGAGTCATCCTTGTAATAAATTATTGCATTTCTTAGACAGCCCACCTTGGCACGGAATAGTTTCTCGCTAAGTGTTTGGTTTCAAATACTAAATTGCAATCTGCATTTTACTTTGTATTTCATCTTTGACCTCTACTACTGCCTTCAATACCTGCCTCAGCTCTCAGAAAAGCACCTCTACTTTTCAATATGCTGCATTATCAAGTGGTCCACCATACTTTTACACTTAAAAAAAAAAACCCTTTAGAAGCCGAATTCTGCACTCTATGTATTTAAAGTATTCAGCTATTTTTAGCAGCGCATCTCTGTCACAAATAGCTTTGGATATTTCTGATTGGAGCGGAACAAATGGAACCCGGAATTAAGCTAGACAGAGCGAATCTGTTTGGCACAATAAGTTCTGCTTTCAGGGAAAATGCACTCTCGTGTTCGGACCAAGCCTGCTTTTTGAAGTAATCTCATCGGATATTTGCTGCAGTTCTCGATTGAGCGACCAGGAGAAAAGAAACGGAAAGACCAAAGAAACAGCGCTTGGAAATCGCTAAATATTGTCTTCCAGATGAAAACTGCCCATGCTGGATGCACAATTTCCCGTTGGCTGTAGCGACTGTATAATGTCACGGAAGTTGTTCCGCTGCCCTTCTTCACTCCTGCTGAGACTTGTTTACCCGCATTCTCCATTTGTGCAGTCATTTCAGCTTCTATTTTCTTCAAGTGTCCCACGTTCATAAAAATGGTCTAGGGTAGAAACGTTTCAACCTTCTATAATCGAAACCTACTGTGCGGCTGTACGAACTTTTATTTCTATATTCATATTCTCCGGATGTATGAACATTTTTCTTGTTTTTTTCTTTGAAAGTTTGGCAGTCCGCAAACGGGTTGCGAAATTTAAATGCTTCTTGCTTTAATATTCAATATCAACAGATGGTACAAACACCGTGTATTTGTTCTCTTATCACTAGGTTCACTAGCTTTGCCGTTGTATTTCCTCCATTAATACGATGGACGCTCCACTCCAGCTGAAGTGTACAGTGTGTTGTGCGCGCGCGCTCTGCTTCCTTTTCGATTATGGACATCCCACGCGTCAGACATGTACATATGTAAATAGAATAAGTGTATGTAGTACTTCTCTTCCCCTTATTTTATTTCATTTTTCCGGTCTGCTTGCTATCTCTCTATTTCCGCTGCCCCAGCTCAGGTGCTTCCTGTAGCGATGGCAGATGCCGGGGCTTGCAAAAATCTTTTTCTTCCATTTTATTATTATTTTTAATAAACAAATTAATGCTACTACTACTACTACTAGTAGTCCGTGGGAACCACATGAATAATGTTATCTAAAAAATTTGCTCTTGAGAGAGGACGTGTTTAATTTTTCAAGCTATGATCTCTTTCGCTATGCTTATTCTCAATATTACACTAATATTTTGGGCACAAGATGTGTGTGTGTGTGTGTGTGTTGCAGATTATAATGTTTTTCTAGTGCAACTATGGCGTACAATAAACATATTTTGTGAAGGAAGGCCAAGCCTAGACGGCAGGACGTTTGTGGAAGAAAATTAGGGCGAGACGGCAAGACGGCCATGCCTGGCGTTTATTCTAATGGCGAACCCGAGGCGCGTGCCACAGGCGGAGCCGTTGGATGATGATGGTATGTACAAGTGAAAGAAAATGATCCCTGGAAGGCTCACAATATGCATGATTATTATCATGACAAGTCAGCTACAATAATGTCATGACAACTAAAGAAGCGAAACAATTATTTGTCGTTGTCTCCTAAATTAAGTCAAGAAAAGCAAGAAATAAACAAGCATGTTTTATCACCTTGCAGCGACTGTGTAAAATCATTCGACCGCTATTATAATTTCCTCCTCGACAGCATCTGCACATCCGCACGCATATCCTCGTAAGCGCCACATGTCTATTTGTTTTCCCCATCTGCGTTTGCCATTACCCGTCTGTTAATTCTCAGTGTTTAGCTTAGGGTCCATGTGGTACTGCTAGCGTATTAGGCGCTTGTTTCTGATGATATCTTCGTTGGTTGCTACCAGACACTGTTCGCGGTTCACAAGGTGTACCGTTCTCGCATTGCAAAACTCCGATGATAAAAAATGCTCAAGGCCTCTTTTCATCGTCGAGAGTTCAGGGTTTGCATTACGTGCCCCGCATAAGAAAACATACGCAATCAGCAAAAAAGAACCAATGCGCGAATTACTGCAAAGCGCCGTGTCCCTCGTACAGCCCCCAATAAAAACACACCGCATCTCTGTACGGTTAGTTGCGTTTCCTGTTCTCACTTTTTATGTGCTTCTCGTTTACTGAATCGAAATTACTTCTCGTGAAGAAAAAGTAGGGGAAATTTACGCCCCACTAAAAGAGTACGCTGAAGGTAGTCGCGGGACCTTAGCACCGTTTGCGGCACCAGCTCCGCTGTGGCTCTGTCAATGATAATTTATGCAAAACCGCGTGCCGCAGCTCAGATGTTCTAAGGGATTTACTTCTGTTCTAATTTTTGCGTTTTTCGTTTTACTTTCCCGTTTACCTTGGCTTTTATGATAAAGGTGGCCTGCAGAAGTTCAGGCAAAAACTCCTCCAGCACCTGAGCTAAGACTGCCGTTCGGGAAAAATGCACAAAGGAACAGCAGATTTGCCTCTACGACTGGAATCGGGCTACCGTAACCAGCAACAGAAGATATTATATAACCGCAGACGGGGTGTAATAAAGGAGGAAAAGGCATGTTCACTGTAATATGCCCTGTTGCAAGAGAAAATATATACTCTACAAGAACAAAATTTCTGGGACATTATTGAAGGCTTGCAACGCATTTAGACTTCTGTCTAAATTTGTGACAACTACGGCAGTATCCCAGGGACTGTTTTTTTTTTTACTAAAAAAGACTGATTTTCACTTTGAGCCTTTTCACTTCTTTTTCTCTTTCCTGCTTAGTTGAACGTGTAAACAGTTGCATAAACGGTGCGTGAGAGTCTGAAACTGGAATTGTTTTGCTTCACTTTGTCAGCTTTTTATTTTGTGCTGCAAAAGTGCGTTGCCTCTGTTCATGGCCCAGCCTAGCCATGCTAACTGCTCACAGCGTACCCGTTAAAAGAACCCTGCAGACGCAAGATAATGCTCGTTATACTATTTATTGGGAAGGGTTAGTTGTTTAAGAACAGTTGCACTGCGATTAAAAGCACCGTCCCGGACAAGTTACAGGACCTGTTTTCGACATTGTGTAGTCGGAGGGAGAAAAAGAGTTCACATCTTAAAGGTAATTAGTTTTCTGGAAAGGAAATGACGCAGTATCGGTCTCACATATCGGTGGACATCCGAACCGCGCGGTAAGAGAACGAATAGATGAGAGACTGAGAGAAGGAGAAAAAACGAATTAGGTGCCGTAGTGGAAGATTGTGCAGTAATTTCGACTACCCGGAGATCGTTAACGTACGTGCACTGACATCGCAAAGAAGATGGGCCCCTTTGCGTTTAGCCTCTCTCAAAACGCGGTCGCCGTGTGGGTTCGAGCCCGGGCACTCCGGCTCTGTAGACGAGCGCCTTAGCCACTGAGGTACCGCGGCGGGTGATTAACGAGGTCCGATTTCTTGGTTCTTTCAAACGCTCGCAAAAGCTCGCAATTGTTGTCTCATCGTGTTGTTCACTGCCGCAAAACTTGTTATTTTATTTTAAATGTTTAAATTTGGCTACTGCGAGCTTAGTTCTTGTTTTTAGTTCTGCATCAGGCAACTTCTCATTTTCTACTTGCACCATCTAGCATGATGACATGTCGCGTGCACTACATTGAAAAACATACTGTAATGTTCCGCTTCAGCATTTAGAGACGGATATTACATGCTTATTTAAATTTTTCATACAGTCGATCAAGGAGGACGAAATAAAAAAAAAACTCCTCGCAGATCACAAAAAAGGAGCAGTGCACACACACGTTGTTTTCAAAATTTTTTAGATGGAGTTGCGTTCCCTAAGTAAATAGCCGCATATGGACACGAATAAACGGAAATGACGAAACACTGCCCTTCGCTCTTTAATAGAATTTTGTGGATCCTGGCGCTCTCCATGCATTCAGCCACGAACTTATGTTAATGATCATCTTGTAATGGCGTCCAAAATCCTGCGCAATGTTGGCCTAGAATTTTAATCTGCACGCTTTGTTGAGCATTGTAAGTAACCCTTAGTGCAGTATTCTCATGTACTGTTTTATAAGGTCATTCCTTCGCCAAAGCCCTGTTTGCTTTCAGGGAACCTAAACAATCTCATAAAGTATAGAGTTCCGCAAGCTTATGGGCATTTGATCCTAAAAATCTAGGACCCTCATGAAGGCCAGCATAGTGATTCATGCGCATAATGGACACGGCGAATCACTGGACTTTTTTTTTTCGTTTTCAAACACACCCTTTACAATGCTTTCACGGGTACGCAAAATGGTGTACAGTACGGGCTGTGTGCTCTACACCTGCTCGTAGCGGCGGTCCCGTTTGCTGATGAGATCAGGGTAAGAAATAATATAATCAGTCGTTTCTTCCTCGATCCTGTTGTCGTTAGCCACAGTTCGACTCATGTACCTCGCCCAACTTTGTGGCAGCTGCTAGAAACGCTGTGTGTATAAGTGCTGAAAGTCCTCAACGTGCAAAGCTGTGATGTGTAGAATGTTTTAAGAGGTGAGCAGAAGCATAAGTGGGATGTTTTATGAATTTGTTTTGTAAACTACCTCACAAGAGTTAGCTACTATGTACGGACTTCATTTTCCCACCGTTTTACTTTTGTTTAGGTCGATTGGCAGCAGCTCGGTTTATTTTGTGCATGCGGAGGTACATGCGAAATAAAGACGAAAATAAACGTCTGCCAGTTTCATCAGTACGGGTGCTAAGAGAACGGTGCCGGGCAAACGAGTACGAGGAATAAACGGGTCAGCGCGAATTGATCGCAATCATGGGGACATTTTTCTGTACCCGGATGTCTTCGTGATTGGTTCGTTAGACACCGACCGTGTTTGTTATTGCAGCCTCCCCCATATCTCTCTGCCTCAGAACCCCCCCCCCCCCCAACAAAAAAAAAAGAAAAAGGAAAAAGGATACACTATTCACCAAAATGCACAGGAGACATGCAGGCCACTAAGTTCCTCGACGTGTATTTTTTCGTTTCTGTAATTCGCTCTTTGCCTGGTTTGTTTGTCTATTAGCGCGTATTCGCTTGCCTCCTCTTTATTTACTCTCTCAGACGCATGCTCGCATGGTGTGAGCCCCGACTCAGCCCTCCCCCGCTCCGTCCTTGAGATTGATTCACCGAATCAACCAATCGAACTTCATTCGGCTGTTGCTCCCCGAGTTTCTTTGCTTCCCCGTCTCTTCCTCGTGCAGATTACTTCCCTACGACAGAACACTAGGGACGCATCGGGGCGACGTAAAGGAAGCCGGGCAGGAAGGAATGCGGAGAGATAACGACAAACTTCCGACCAACCAGTGATGCGTATTAGGGGAGAGGATGGGAAGGAGGCATTCACAGCTGCCACCACCACGCGTAAACAAGTTTATCCTTCCGACCAAGCGCGCAAACGAGCGACATGCGATAAAAAGGCGGCTAGATAGACAATGCAGGGACAACCTAATTTGCTCGCGCGACATGGTTACGTATCGCCGCAGCGCTATCACGGCAAGGGCGCGTTATCTCCAGGCGTGCACACTGATGGAGCAAGCTAGCCATTCTTTTACGTTCGTATGCCTTACAGATTTCTGGAGCTCAGTGTTACAACAGCTTGCTTGGAGACTTTGCTGCGGCTTCTTTGACAAAGCTGCAGGAGCTCGGATGTGCATTTTGCTGAGCTTCGCACATTTCGGTGTCAGCGCAGTTGAGTTACACGAAGAAGGGAAGCAGTTTGCAACTCGTTCGGCGTTAGGTAAGCACCCTGTTGAGTTTACACGCCTGATGTCTATGTCTGCAATCTAAGAGGACTCAAGGATTCCACAATACGACCACTGTTCGTTCACTGTGACACCACCGCCAAATTGCGCAGTTTCAGACAGCACCCCGAGGGATCCTAAACGATGTATAAACTCACCGCTATAGCTGAGGGCCACGCAGCATTGACGCCGTATTCTCATAAGCATTAACACTGGCGTTACCCTGTGGGTGGTTTCCGCATGAAACAAGCGTTTGAAAGGCCATCTCGAGTACCTCTATCAAAGAGCAACCGCAAATGCGGCCATCAATAACAGCCCTCTGTGCCTTCAAACACAGGTCACCCGATTTCCTCAGTCCTAGTACGGAAGCAAAAAAGGACAGCGGTGAGATGGCAGCTTTACCTTGAGCCTGCTTGATTACGTCCATGTTTTCGCGCTTCAGAACAGATGACACAAGGAGCACTCTTTCCATTACCGCCTCGTTTCGCTGTTTCTGCAATAGACATTGCCTCCTTTCGAACGCTGTCCAAAGGTCGGCGTCGATTCTGGTCTTCGTGTGACTGGAATGTTTTATTCTTTTCTCGAACCTAACTGAACGCTCTACGTGCGCCTTTTGACCTTCTGAACATCCGCTTATTTCAGCCAACTTCAGAATTCTCGTGGTATTGATCGCACTTTTTCACACAAAAAGAAAAGATATAAACAAAACAAGGGTGAGCACCATGTACATGCTGTTTACGTTGTTCCAAAGGTTTGATTTCATTTGGTGAACGAAGAGTGGCCTCAACATCCCATTATTCACCTTAGCCCACTTTCCGCTTATGCCTCAGGCGTCAACATGAGTGAGAGCTCAAAGCGTCCCTTTCATTTTTTCTTATTTTTGCGTTTTTATAAACTGGAACTCAGAAAATGCTCCAAGAAGGAAACTACGGCACTATTATTATATTTATTCTGAACAATCTTAACAGCATATTTGACAAGGCAGCCATACAGCTAAGTTTCCGAAGAGGTTCGTGTGCACTGGGTAAAAACTGAAAACTAGCTTTTGAGGAAACAAAGATGGCGTTGCAATTGCCTCGCATCTCGATGGCAACCAGAACCACGCCGTAAGAGAAGTGGAGACAAGTGGGAGTGAAAGAAGAAAGAGAAAAAGTGACGCCGTAGTGGAGGGCTCAGGAATGATTTCGACCGCCTGGGGATCTTTAACGTGCACTGACATCGCACAGCACACCAGCACACGTGCACCTTTTTGCGTTTCGCCTCCTTCTAACGCAGCCGCTACACACTGGGTACTCAAAATTAGAAAACAAAGGCACATAGACTTGGCAATAATAGAAATTGTAGTGAAGGAGTCAAATTTATATTTTTTACTACCTGAGGTTTTTATAACGTGCATGATAGCAAACAGCACGCAGCTATTTCTAGAGGAGGCCTCCGTCGAAATACGGTAACGACGGCAGGTCATCTATGCTGAGACCTAGAGGTAAGGCGCTGAAGGTCATAGCAACAGCGGCGACTAACAGGCGAATACCCATGACATTCTTATTTCGGTGCGCTGAACTCAAAAAGAGCTTTGCAGGAGCATCTACCAACAGCAGTATATTTCTGGCTACGGTCCTTCAATAATAAAACAGACATCAATAAATTTAGCCCAGTGCACCGATTGCACATAAGCACTGTTTTAGTTTCTACTGGCATCTATGTGCTAGGAACTGCCGCAAATTCAAGTAAATAGACAGTCGCAAGCAAGATCAGAAAACAGTGAAGCGAAATGAATAAAAGCAAAAATAGCGAATTAAGCAGGAGAATACCGATACGTCAGAGAGTCAGAAAAGACATACTGAGGAAGAATGGCCGTTTAGACTGCATACTCGGACAAGCAGGTGGCCTCATGGCTTTGACTTGCATGCTGCCCTTTCTGTTCCCCTTTCCTTGGTCCGAGCAATTTACTCGACTGCCCCATAAATCTTGGAGCGGGCCGTTCAAGATTCCAGCCGGGCGTAATGGCTGGGCGTCGTCGTTTGTCGTCCGTCTGTGCTAAACCATTTCTCCTGTTTTTATCTGCGCTGTCTTTCCCTTTCGCAGGATATTCCTTTCGTCCCTTTTGGTCACCCTTCTCAATTTAGGTTTTGGGCTGATTTACCAGCATTTCTGAGACCCCAGCTCTCAAGACTCTGGCACTCGACGAAGTGAATTGAGCGAAGCGAGGTAAGTAATGATGGCGCGTCACGCATTGGTAGCGTCAGCAACAGGAATTACGTCCGCAAAAGTAGGTCTGGGGGCTCCTTAAAAAGACAAAATGTCGAACAGATGTTGAGCTTTCCAATTGCACTTGGAGTTTGGGAAGTTTAGGCTGAAAGTAAATGAAACAAAATGTGCTTTAAGAACAACTAAGTGCGCCTTAACTACTTCGTGAAGGAAATAATGAAAGCGTTTAAAAAGGGAGTGGAGAGAATGCAGTGCTTCAAGTGGCAGCGCGAAATGAAAAGGGAATGGAACAGCCGAAAAACAAGTACAGCCGGCAAAATTTTTAGCTGGCGTGCGCGACGGCCGATTTTTCTGTACTCCTGCACTTTACAATGAAGCAAACTTGCGGAAAAGTCAATATTAAGCAATAATATGCTTAGAGTTGACATTTTTGCAAGTCTGCTCCGTCATAAGCTGCAGCAGCTTGGGAAACGCGGTTGTCACGCACGGCAGCTAAATATTTGGCTGGCTGTACATAAACGCGTAAATCTTAGCTAATGAAGATGAAATACAGGAGTGGCTTATTAACACTCAATAAAAGTGGTCATCGCACCTTGAAACATGAAAAAAAATTGAGAAGCTTAAGCTCCGCCTCAAGAGTTAAATCCGATATGGTTCCTTCGTGGTCGAGCAGCAGTCGATGTAGACGGCACATCAACATTCAGGGAATGCGCACACTCGGAAGAAAGCCCCGCAGTGGTAGACGTTACCGACTCCATCGCACACGTGTGTCAGGAGCAAGCAAGCGACCACCATTTACACCGTGCACATGACGGCACTGGCCCTAGATGCCCCGTGTGCAGTGAAAACGATCGACCCCACTTCCTCAAGGATGAACGTTGACGTCACACCAACTCACCGCACTCCTGGTGGTCTCCACTAGAAGTGCTTAGCTTGCGCAAGGCCACCGCCGCTGCTGCTCCTGGGATTTTTCCCGCACTAACGACGCGACGAAGCCGAGGCAGCATTAGAGTGTAGCGACGCCGACGACGGCGATGATGATGACGGCTTTCTCTCCTCACTGCGTTCTTAAAGCTTTCGCGTTACTATGCCTTTAGTGTTCAGCTTCCGTCGAATGAGACTGTCGTATTTTTGTGTGTTCGTGGTAGTTGTCACGTGTTTCATTTGACACTCATAATACATACCATGAACGATCAAGGGCGCCGTGGACAAGTTCAGTCTATACGCAATTCTCCACCATGGTGTTGGCAGTCACCCCAAAGATCTGGCCTGAGACTGAATCAGGGCGAAGATACCTCGACCAGTTTCGATTTCTGCCGCACAGAACTGATCGATAAGCGCTAGATGCTGCACAGCTAGCACCTCGGGACAATGCTGCGCTCTACACTAACACACAGAACCTTTCGTGAGCCCCACAACCATCTAGCCATTTCTGAAACAAGCCGCTACCTTCACAATCATATTAAATGTAGTTCCATTCCTATAAAAAACTATTAATTTCAGCTGCGGAAAAAGAACTCGTCTATAGAAAGTATTGCAAAAGGGCGAACTTCGTGTACTTGCCGTGCTCAAAATGCCCCACTGAGCAATGTTTATGGGACATCTAAGCGAATAGTTGTTCATTTTGATGCATTATTATAGAGTACTTCTTCCAGCATTCAAGTGGCACATTCGGGTGTTCGAGAGGGCAACATAATGAGCCCTCTAGTTTTTTTCGTGCTTCTCTTTCGTGCTGCGTTATGAAATCGACCGTTAATAATCAAAAGCGACACTTGATCTATGAAGTTTTTCATGTACTAAGTAATTTATCTAGGTCTGAATTTTAGGTTAGATATTTATGCAGCAAGAGTATGTGCGCGCGCTTGAAACGCAGGAGGAGAACTTAGCCAGCGCACGCCGGGAGCAAGTTGGGGTGCGCCTGTCGGCGCCGTTGGATGGTGGGGCTCGGAGTCGCACTCTGACTGGGCCAAACACAAGATGACGCCTGCTACGACCACCGCCACCACCAGGGCAAGACTGTCGACGAGTTAAAGGAGTTGGGTGATGGGAGGAAGATTACGAGCGGGTTTATTTACATTTTTACAGAGTTCAAAAGAGTGAATCGGGAGCTGGTCGATCACATGCCAGACTGCTGCTTAAGTAGGGTCCCCTGTCCCCAGGTTCCCTAGTTGTGGAGTTTAGTTCATTTAAAATACGTCCAAACACAGTGATGTCAATCCCACGTGTGCAGTCTGTAGGATCCGCCTACCAGGACGTCCCCAACAACACACTCTCGCCACTTCTGGCAAGTTATGGTCTGTGCTGTCCCTGCAGCAGTGATGAAAAGCACGAATGAAGGCCAAATCGGCGTCGAAGGTCAGACACCTGCACTGCCAGCGCTCCGTGGGAACAAAAGGCCGCCGCTGCACTTGCGCAGATTGTCCCACTTAGGAGAAAACACTTAGGGGAAGCGAGGTCTCTTGTGTTGCTCGACATAGCAGCGGCAATTGGGGAGATAACAGCCGCTTTCTCGCCTCGGCAGCGTCGGGGACTTCGGAAAGAGGTCCGGTTGGGCTCAAACTGCAGCCATCCGCTATTTCGGGTCTCGAAATCGGGCGAAGCTCGATAATGGGAACCAGCTGCCACCTGGGTCCTCTACGTGTGGTGCTTGACGGCCGGCCTGGGAGCGATCACCATCGAATTGCTCGAAGCTACAAAGTAGAAACAGATACCAACAGGCGAGGCTTGCTGTCGCCGTTGCTAATTACTAGACGTGCTGTCGCCGTTCTTAACAGCGCGTACTAATGCTCATACGCCCTCCACGCTGCGTGCGTGACAGCGGAAAATTTCATCCGCGCCAAGAAGACTATCGTTTCTCTACCCTCCCCTAAGACCAGTGATCACATTCTCTTCAATGTGACGCTGTTACTGACGCTGGGCGGAGGGCAGAGGTACGTGGGTGCGTAGTGGGTCGTCTATGGGCGAGGTGCTTGGATGTGGGCGCATGGCCTGGCTGCTTTTAATGCGCCAGCATTACAACTCACCTGCTGAAGAATATGCCTGCTCGTCCCTCCGTCTGAAGTCTCCCTTCGCCTGTGGCGATGTGTGGCGAGGAAATTCTCCTCTGGAATTTCCGAGAAAAAAAGTGGTAAGGGCTTAACGTAGTTAAGCAGCGTACAAGTGAGAGAACAGGGGGCACTTAAGCTCCACCTTTAAGGCTTTAGTGGGTTAATGGCCCTTCATGTAGAAATGTTCAGTCTTTATTTATCATTCATAGATGGCGGCGATCCTCGTGCCACTACCAGCGCAGTGGCACAGCGGTTAAGCGATGCGCCACTGCACTGACATGTGGCTGCTACCATCACCGCCACCGGTGGAAATTGTGCGACTCATGTTGCTCTTCCTGAGCAACCTCTCGCGACCAATCATTAATTTAACTGCCACCTCATACGGTGGTCAGTTAGCTCACAATCCGGTGGGAGGTTGTGATGACGTCACAAGCTTACGTGACCTAGGTGACGCGAAGCGCTCCTCCCATTGTCTACAGCAGGTGCGACGTTCCTCGGAAATTACCGTAGTTTCCCTCCTTTGGCTGCAGCTTGCGCCATGTTCCTCCGAGCAAACCCGGACTTATCCCAGTAACTCGTGTAAGATCGGGTTAGTTCGGAGCACAAGACAACACAAGGTAACGTCTAGAATAGTGCTTTCGCAATAAAAAGCGAGGGATATAATAAGAGGGAGAGGGAAGATAAAAAAAGGTGGGATGCGGCATGTGGTGGGGGGCAGAGTGGAGCGAGAGAGGCACCCCTCTGCACTTTAAGGTTAGAAGACGAAGAGGGAAGACAAATAGGGGTTGGGGCACGTTGGGTGGAGGGTGTGGGGACAGTGGTGAGGGAGTTCGACGTGATTGTTGGATTGCATCGAGAGAGTGGACTGCTGGTACGTCGCGTCACACAGCGATTTACGGAGTGGGTGACAATTCCCCGCCTCTGCCCGCACTGATTAAACCCGTGAGTGACAGCGGCTGCTCCTTCCGGGGGGAACGCTATTATGCTAACGCATACTCTACCGCATCAATCCCATTGATCGGCTATAATTGTTGTTAAGTCGAGCGCTTAAGCCATGTTTATACTACGGCGGCCCCAGCAACATACTGATGTGCTGGATTAGGAGCTACGGTAAGACGTGTCAGTGCTCTTTTGCTGTTGGCTTCAGCCAGCTGTCCCAAGAGCTAGAGAGCAAGCTTTGGAGAAAGTGATTTGAGGTGCTTTATGAAATCTACTCAAAACAAGATGAGCAGAAATTGTTTTGGTCTGAACTGAATCATATCCAGGCCAATACATTGTCATCCTCGCTCTCGACATCGGCTAGCATATCATGAACAAAATCAGTTGCTATGATAACGTTGTTCATGTAGGCCGGTGAGGGGGTGGTATCCAAACTAGTCATGTGTGCTCGCTTGAGGTTTGAAAATGTTGAGGTGCTTGCCGCGCGCTGTGCTGCAAGGAGATGGGAGGGGGGCTGTGATCTGGTCATCAGTTCTTAGCGCCTAGGGAAAGGGAAAGAGCCGAGGTTTTCTGCAGACAGCTCTCAACGCCTCGATTCCCAAGATCGCTGCGTCGGCTGTGCTATACGCACACTTGAAGAGTAAGAGTAGGTGAATGATGAAAAGCAGAGAAAGAGAGAAGGAAGACTGAGATCGGATAGAAAAAAGTTGGTCTCTCCTTCACCATTCCTGTATCGCGGGTAGATAGGCAGACAGTGGAGAGGAAGACGCCAGTCACTCCAACGGAGGTTAAGAAAATGGCGAGGTCTGAGAACAAAGTGACGCGCCGAAAGTAGTCAGCCGCTGCGGCGCTGCGGTGAGGAACAAAACAGATCGCGTGGTGAATCTGAATGAGCGAGTCTGACCCCGAAGCTTTGTTCGATATGATGACGTGTGGTGCTGGAAATAAACTAAGCCGCTTGAATAAAAAAACAATTGAGTGGATTGGCTGTAGACGAAATGGAGCAACCGGCGCTGTACACGCCCAAGGATTTAGAGAGCGCATGAGATCGCTAACAAAAGCTCCGAGTTCTCGTAAGTGCAGGAGTGCATAGCGAGCAAGTCGAGGCGGAACTACGTAGATGCGAAAAGTGCGCAGCACGTGCAGCGCCAAGTGAATCGCTACGTTGCAGACTCGAGGCGAAAGAAGAGCGTGCCGTCGAAACGGAGGCCAGTGTAATTATGCTTCAGCAACATCAGAGCAACGTCAGTGGTACTAAGGTAGTTTTCAGCTGTTCCCCAAATGTTGTACCCCTGTACAGTCTGCACCTACCAATCACAGATGTTGGCTGATTTCGCCTTGCTGGAGGTAATCGCCCTGTGAAGTATTGTAGGGTGGTTACCACATGCGACAGAACGGAGCGACAGAACGGATCTCTCTTGTCCTCTCTTCCCTTTCTTTTTCTCCCTTTGTTACCATGCATGCATGTAGGGCAGTACACTGGCGGCCAAGTAGTTAAACTTCCTGCCTTTCCGTCTTATTTCTCGCTCTCTTTTACGCAGCGACAGATGTTGAGCGCCTGTTCCTGGTTTTCGCGTCAGCGTAATAGTAGTGATGTTACTAGCACCAGCAGTAGCATGCGTAATCGGTTGTTCATTAGATTGGGAACCGCAGCAAGGGCGATTATTGTGGAGGGAGGAGGGTATGACAAAAGCGGACAAATTTTTGTGTTGAAAATGTTGTGTATCACAGACCTCTTTCATGCTGCAAGCAATACGGGGTAAATAAGTGGCAGTTTGAACGTTAAGATTCGTTAACAGCATCGTGAACTGAAAAATTTTAGCTCTAACGATTGCGTTCTGCCCACAGTCCCAAGCGCGACTGTGGTGCCGTTGCTCAGTGCGTGTCTTGTTTTGAAAAGGAACAGGAAGCGGGGGACGTATGAGATCAATGAGGTAGGTTTGATTGCCCTGATGGCGGATGATTGGATCAGCAAACCTTCTGCGTTCCTGCTACAGAAGAAAATCACGTACCTCGGTGGCCTATCATGTTAGCGGTTTGCGGTGTGGCTTGTGATGGAGGAATGCTTGATAAGACGGCAGGCATAAGAATCCAATCTTTTGTGCATAAAACGAAGAAAAGAACAAGAAAAACAGAATGTATTCACAAATTAGCTTTTAAATTTTGGCAAGCAGTTCTCAGAAGCAATTTCTGTGGTTAAAATTTTTCGAAAATGAATAGTAAATAAATTAATTTCTTCATACAGTTTATTGTCAAGCCGCTGATCAGGATTAGCCCTTATTTGTCGCAGCTCTCTTCTACTAAATCCAGCATTAACAGACAACGCATACAAGGTGCGGCTTATTGACTCTTCAGCAACAATCTAAGTCTCGACCACTCCCACCAAACTTTGTTATGACAGTCTTTGATTTCTCTGGTGCGGAGGAATGACAAAGTGGTGCACAAAAATACAGGACCCGGGATAGCCTCACATTCGTCACCTCTAAAATGAGACAGATTCATGTTCAAGCGAGTGGATTCGTTTGACCGTTTCAAACACGCCAGGGTGCTTGGCCAAAAGCTAACACTCTTTTGGTTCTATTTTATTTGCGGTAGAAATTTTTGCATGCGACATCATTTCAGAGGGTGGAGTCAGCGTCCTCCGTCTCACTACTTACTATACGTCACCTACTCTGTGCAGCCCCTCAATTTAGCGGGCGTTTTTCGCCTTGGCGTCTAGGCTGTGGTGGTTGTGTGAAGCACGAATACCTCAATATGCTTCTTTTTTCAACTAAAGCGCTACCATTCCTCCCGGGTCTTCGAAGACGTAATCACTGCTGACGAGGCGTGCACCAAGAGTGTTCCCAATTGACACATCCCGCCGAAGCCAATCTCAGCAGCCCGTCTCTCATTCAAATTCAAATCACTGCGCGGCGCCTAAGTGCGGTGCAGCACTTCCAGGGAGCGGCAGTAGGCTGTAGCAGATCGTCGTACCAGTCACAGAGAGCTCGCGCAGGAGTGACAGTTGTTGCTGTCGGCATGAAACCATCTGTTTATACACGCCTTAAAATGGCCATTGGGCAGCCCTGGTAGATGAGAGAGCGCGCAAAACAAAGTGAACAAGAGTTGAGGAGGGAGCTTCTGTGTTCTAAGACAACGTTTCGAAGGGGGACATTTCTTCGTCTGGGCGAAGCGTTGAACATTGGTGGGAGTTAAATAGGGCATTCACTCCGAGGAGGAAGCCTTGGTGAGGGAGAGGATGGTGTGGTATATGAAAGGCGGCGGGGTGGGCAGCGTACTCATGAAATTCTGTTGTCCGGGCAGGGTGGCTGCTAAAGAGGATTAGACTGGTGCACATGCCAAACCGTCATTTGCAGAACTGTGGACATGAAAAACTCTGAAATACTTTTGCTGTCCACTCTGACTTCCCTCTCCGTGAATGAGAAGCCAAGCGCTGACTGTGATGGCCCGCGGCGGATGAATCAGCATAAGAGCCTCCACGACTCAGTTGTTGGGTGATCGATGGACTCGTTTAGAGTGCTCTAGACTTCGCAGCCCATCTAGAATATGGTAGCGAAATTAAATGCAAAACTCGTTAAATTTGTTTAATGCCGCAAAGTTATATTGGCTAGACTATTTTGTCGAAGAAGTGCCATGAACAGTAGACGAGGAAAAAGTGTAGAGACCATTAACAGTGGATTAGATAAATAATCATGGACAATAAATGCCTCCCCACAGAAAACGAGAAGCAATGCTCAATTGTCACTGGGCTGCTTTATTCTTTATCTGCTTTGTGGTTGCTTCC